>APFE030493897.1:2418-87531 GCA_000404065.3 Pinus taeda | reverse complement strand
CAGTGAGTGCCCAGCAAGCCAGAGGGAGGTATGTACATATGTTTCATTGTTATTTTCATCAGCTACAGATCATTTTATGCCTTGGATTTAAAACCCTGTTTTTAAGTCCAAGGTCATGTCAAATTTGTAAAAATAAGCAAATTTTCAGAAGTTCGCAAAAGTGCCGGCAAAAACCCTGGTTCCTTCTCCACAATCCATCAGATGGTCAACCTGCAAGAAGAATGGAGTCAAACGCATCAAAAGAGCTCATTTCAGGACAAAAAGACTCTAAACAGTGTTAAAAAGAAAATGTCAAAGTATAAACATTATAAAGTGGGTTTTTGAGTTTAATATTTTTTTTAAATGGAAGCATATAAAGGTTAATTCCCTCTTTAAAGACTCTTATTGTGCATTTGTCAAACAAGAATTTACAAGACAAAGGCAAAGAAGACAATTTCGGGAAGCATTCAGCAATTTTAGTGCCTGAGAGGCGCGCGGACATCTGGGAGAGGTGCGCGGTTACCTAGGCAGTGCGCGGCTCTGAGAGAGCCATTTTTCTGAAGAAATTTACAAGCGCGCGGACATCTGGGAGGTGCGCGGACATCTGGGAGAGGCGTGCGGACATCTGGGTAGCGCGCGGATTTCTGGGCATAAAGAGCCATTTAATCATCAAAACCTCTTCCAAATTTGCCTATATTTGCCGAGCATACTTCACAGCATTTTGCAGGCAGAGCAGCGATCATTTGGACTGATTTATTCCACCTTGCTCAATAACACCATGTCGACTTCTGAGACTAATGAGCAAGGTGATGACCGATCATCATCCACTGAGATTGAGACACAGCGGAGGCCTCGTAAGGGAGGCAAGAGTGGCCAACACAAGAAGATAGAGCCCACATCATTGACTGAGTTACAAGCTTGCCCATTTGCAGTATCTTGTTTTCAGCACATGGCTTGTTATCAGTTTTGTGAGAGGCTCTCACACATTCAGCCTCACAGAGAGTTGGCTCGATTGTTTGTTCTGCATCTCCATGATGGACAGGTCACCCTTGCAGGGGTGAGTTTTGTATTTTCTCCAGAGGCTATCACAGAAGCTACTGGGATACCCAATGTGGGTGAGGTATGGCTGAAGCGCAAGTGGCTGGACTTCGTATATTATGAGCCATATGTCAGGCCTTCCTGTATGCATAACTTGACCGGGACCTTTCCCATCAAGTTCCTCCGAGCAGAGTATATGGATATCATGCGACTTATTATGCACTACTTCACATGCGAGGGGAGATTCGCACGAGTATCATCTTATCATATACGCATATTGATGCACTTCACCCGAGTGAGAGTCATGAACATTGCAGCGTACTTATTTCATGACACTCAGAGGTTGACTGCTCTTTTTCAGAGACAGACCCCAGCACAGCAGTTGCGGAGCTTGTGCCATCATGGTCTCGTTCAGCTTGTTGTTTCCCACCAGTTGGGGCAGCAGGGCATTTCATGGGCAGACTTCATTTCTCATGAGGTCTTTTCAGCGCCTTCACGGTCACAGCCAGAGTCAGAGGGAGCACATCCAGAGCCACAGATTATTCATGAGGAGGGAGGTCCATCTCACCAGGCAGAGATTATGGTGCCGACACATCTTGTTCCCCCACTACAGTATACATATCAGAGAGGTCATAGGACCTTATTTGCAGCAGCTGGGCGAGTACTTTCTCCACATCAGGTGGAAGGGGTCTCGTCGTCATCTTCAGAGCAGCGAGTGTTATCTCCACACTAGGTGGAAGGGGCCTCGCTTCTTTCACCAGCACAGGTAGCAGAGAGGGGCAAACAGCCCATGGTTGAGGAGAGAGTGTCCGGTGCTCCAGTTATTGATCTTGATGATGATTCTCCTACCCCAGGGCTCAAGGATATTATCCAAGAGCAGAGCGCCGAGATTCAGTCACTGCAACGAAAATTGTATATGTCAAGATGGGTAAATACATATTTGGAGCAGCGTAACAAACAGCTGGAGGATGAAAAAGAGCTTGATGAGCTATGGAGGATCCGCAGTGATCGAACCTTGCAGCGTAGGAGGCCTGGTGACTTATTGCGTGTTGATCGGGAGTCCATGCTTATTCGTGTAAATGCACATTTGGAGAGATTGTTGGCGAAGGCAAATCGTGACAAAGCGCTGCTACGTCACATGAAGACACATTATTGGGCAAGACTGCATGTTTCTAAGGCAAGAAATAAAATCCTCCAAAGAAAGCTGTCAGAGGCCCGGAAGAGGAAGAAGAAAAGGACAAATCCCCTCTCCATCTTGGCTGAAGCGTCCTTTATTCATCATGGTACTGATCAGCATTGATCTAGCATCAAAATATGAAAATTTTGAAAATTTTGGAGCATTTTGCCAATTTTTGGTAAAATTACAGGTTTTTCCTGTGTCGCGTCCGCGTCGCGCGCGCGGACATTTTGAAGGACTGCTCGGAATTTTGCAAACTTTGCATTTTGGAAAGGGCATGCCAAGAGAAAAATTACCAGTACTTGGGAGAAGTTTGATTTTGAGATTTGAGCCTCCAAAAGCTCAAAATACATCAAAAAAATGACTTTCTGCCCACTTTTTGAGTTGCAGAAAGTGACCTTGGGAGAATTGGTTTTTGAGGGGCAAAACAACTCCAAATTCAGAAATTCCACTTGGGATGGAAAGTAGACAGCCCAAGATTTCCAATGAGCCATCTTGCACTTGATTTGGACCAGTGGAACCCACTCAAAAGTTGCTGCAAAGGTGCGCGGACACGAGAGACAGGGGCGCGGAAATGAAGATAATTTGGCCAGAATCACTTTTTGGTCAAAAAACACTGTTTTGACTATGGTTGATTATTTTTACTTGTAGATGATGGATAAATGTAATATTTTCATGGCACTTTGATAGATTTTACCTCTCTTTACTCTTCTAGAAGCTTCCTTGATGTAAAAGTGAAAAATTAATGCATGAATTAGTTAGCTAAGTAATAGAGGCAAGTTGTTGAGATGCCTATTATCTAGTGCTTAGTTTGGAATTAGTTCAAACTGCTCCTAGAAGAATGAGCTCGACCCCTAGAGGTGGGGAAAGAGGTTTGAACTTCTATATTATGCCCTCTCTTTCTCATTTTGTTGGTTGGACTCTAGAGGGAGAAGTGCTATTGTATTATTGACTTGTATTTTCTGCAATTTGAGGAAAAAGGAAGGCCAGGGTTTTGCAGACTTCATTGTGGATTCTTGTGGATTATTATGTTGATGGTGTGCTTCCTACTGTTATTGTAAGTGTGTTTATGTGTTCCATTCCTTAATCTCTTGCTGCTGTTTAAACAAAAGAAGTGATAAAGTTTGAATTCATGCATGCCATGCTCAGCTTTCAATTTTGTTTAAATTTTATGTTTTCCACCGTCTAGAGAGGATTCAAATCCATTGTTTGCCCTCTTTAGCTTTTCTCCTTTCTTCCTTGATCATCTTTTTCAGACTTAAGGCATCAGCATAGATTCCTACCTTGCCCCAAGGAATCACCTGCAAAAACTGAGCTCAATCCCCGCACCCTGAATTGCACTCCCTCCAATTGCCACCAAAAAACCCAAAAACTCTAAACCAATTCCCCATATCAGTTTACTAGCCTAAAATCCTTGTTCCTAATTGGTCAACTCATCCTATTGACAAAATCTATCGAGTTTTGACCCGAGAGAGCCTTCTCATACCTCGTAGGGCTAGCTACGAGGTGAAATGGTTTGATGTAGCCTTGAGAGTTTGTCTATCTCAGCCTAGGTGAATTCCAAGCGCTAACACCCCCCACCAATCCATGCCCAAAAGCGCCCATGACAAGTAAGGAAATTTACTCAACTACACTAATTAAAGGCCATACCTTTGGGGTCGGGACACCCACCTTCAAACATATAATCATAACAAGTGGGTGAGGGATCACATGGTTGGCTCTGGTGGCGGAGAAAATGGCACATCCAGCTATCTGGTGGCTGGTGGTTGGTGGCTAAGGACCATCTAAGAGATTTTTTTTTTCCCTATATATACTACCCACAAGTGGTGGGTAACATTTGGCTCCAACTGGGATGTGAGCTCTCGGAGAGGTGCATGAAGCTACTCGAAGGAGAGATAATGAGAACACCGATAATCTCTTGGTACAGCAGACCTACTACTTGCACATATCAAAGACCAAGCACAAGGGGCATTGTGTTTTTGTGGTGTCTTATGATCACCCATTCTTAGTATTAGGTCATAAAAATCAACAAGAAAGTAAAATGCAAATTTAATCTAAATGCAACTAATCTATCATGAAAATATCATATGATGTTAGTTCTAATGAGAAAATGAGCATGCAATGCATCCTACCCTAACATGCATATTACATCATAGAAGGACTAAGTGTAATCATAGAGCCAATGCATCCATGCCATCGTTAGATCATTATAAAAACTTTTTTCCCAATGATTACTTATGTAGGAAATCCAAGAGTAAAGACAAAAACAATAATATGGAGGGTCATCAGGGTGGGAGGTGGGAAAATGGAATGCCATACATAGATGATCATGGGAGAAGAGGGAACAAAGGGATGTAATCTGGTCCTTTCTTTTAACCAAAAGATAAAGATGTCAACAATTAGGCTCATAAACTTTTGATGGATGACAACCTCACGCATATCACTCCAATCATAGTCCTTACCATTTATGTCATGCTTTATGGCCTTCATAGGGTTATGATTAGTAGGAAAGGGAGACTAATGAGATGGAGAAACACAAGTAGGTTGCCCACGATGATCACACTTAGGAGGGATGGAGGATTTCTCATTGTTAGTGGTAATGTAAGAAGGGTTGAGGAAAGGGTCCACACGAGATTCAACTACAACCCTAGTATTGTGAGGAAAGACAAGGGTCCTATTGATATCATCGTCATCAATGTCATAGATAGGGTCCTTGTCGAAATGATTTCCATGGACCTCTCATTTACCTTCTTCAATATGTAAGTAATCATTGATATCAATGTTTGAAGGGGCTATGGGATCACCTTCTTTAAGGTTTTCAAAGGGTAGATCATCAAAGATAATATGCTTGGAAAAGGTAGGGTTAACCCTACCTTCACTCTCTACAAACTCATCCTCCCTATCACACATGGTTTTAGAATTATCATCATCCCATCTTTCACCATGCAGACCCAGGGAGAGCCCCCTTTCCTAGTCATCATCTAGGTTCCCAAGATCATGATGATGCTCAATGAAGGCTTTCCTCTTGAATGTTTAATGCGGGGCATACTTGAAAGTGTCTAAGAAAGGCAACAAAGATCTCCTCAATAGATGAGATGCTCCTAGGTTTGTGATTATGCAACCATGAGTTATGACCATAGAGAGATCTCATGAACAATAGGATAAGGACATCTTGGTGGACCACTTTCTCCTTTGAAGCATGTGCATTAAATCTTTCTACATGATCAATTGTGGAGAGTGGATCACCATCAAACACGGGCACCCCACGTACCATCCTTTCTGTGACATGATTAGTGTGCCCAGGGATGCTAGTGTGCAAAGTGTGAAAATCATCAAAGAAAGACATCCTATCGAGATATACATGTAAATTATGCAGGAGTCACTAGGGTGAATTTAAAGATGCCTAGAGAAGTGCTTGCTTCACCCTACAAGCATTGACTTTAAAGTTCAATGAAGAACTAGGGCTTTGTTCTTCTAATGGAGTTGCCAAGAATGATATATTGATATTGTCGTATGGGGAAAAAGACACACATCTCGTGTCCCCAACAACAACGCCAAAAAGATACTGCTGAAACTAGTAGGGGTCCTAGGAGGGGATCCTATGGAGCAACTACTAGGTCAAAGGGCAACAATGGAGCGATAGCCCATTGTCACCTCAGCTAAGGTACCCTGCTCTTTACGGATTTTCACAGATGGGAGGAGATCCAGTATAAGAGGAATTACAATGATGAATGGATCAATGATCGGATAAGGAGTGATTTCTAAAGCCTATTCACAAGAGAGAGTCAATTAAACAGCTTACTTGCTTGAGAAGCAAGGTGATGGGTTCTCTAAGAAGGGCTAAGGGGATACCTTAGCCTTTAGAGGATATGGCTTGGCAAGGGGATTCCTAGGCTTAAGGATCCTCATGGAGAAATGGATTCTTTGTAGTCCTTGTGGAATTTGAGTTGTAAAGCTGCGGGATCACAAAGAACCTAGGTGGACCCAAACTAGGTCAAGGGTATGGAGGTGATCGACCAAAGAGGGGCTTGACCTAATTAGGGAAGAGAATAGGATCAAAGAACTAATTTGCTTTTGAAATTTGAATGCAATGATCCAAGTGAGGACACTAACCCAAGATCAACCTAGGGAGAGAAATGATCCTTGAGCTAGGGCTTGTGATATCTCGGGATTCCATCGTCGGATTGTGCTCAAATTTGGAGGACCACTTGAGAAGACCCCAGTGTAGTTGTGGACCAATTTTCAATTTGTTCATTGTATACTTCCTCATCGATGGTCCCATTCAGAAATGGGGTTTTTACATCCATTTGATGTGTTAAAATTAAGCGACTGCGGTCAAATTGCACCTTGGACAACTCTAATGACACAAATGATGATTGCATTGAATTCCTCTTTTTGAGAGGACCAAAATCAACCTAAAGATCACCTTATTCAGACAAGCAGAAGCTGGTTTTCGAATTTATGTACCCATTCATGTATATTGGATTAGGTCGGCGCTATGCACATGTACCAATGGACAGGTTGGCGTCAACATCAAGTGGACCCTCATGGAAGCCTATAATAAGAAGAGACCTCAAGCTCGTTTGGACACATTGATCAAGCTCTCTTCTCCTTTTCTATTTTGTCTTAGCTCGCACAGGTCTGACGGAGGAAGCTTGCACAAGGGTTCGAAGCTACAGGGTGAAGCTCACACTAAACTAGGGTTTTATGATCCCTGGACGTTGACACAGAATTGGGCATTTTAGTCCATGGATGCTGGCACACAGTGGTCCTGACAGCGTCCAAGGAGCCTTGGATGCTAGCACAGAGTGTTATGGGAGCGTCCGAGAGGTTAGGGTCTCCGCTGCTCAGTTTGGTCCCCGGACGCTGGCATAGTATGGTCTTGAGAGCATCTAGGCTGTCATAGAAGCTCGCACAACAACCTTAAGGGAGCGTCCGGGGTTTGAGGCAGAACCAAGCATATTTTTCCCTGGACGCACGCACGCATAAAGTTCACCAGGGAACATCCAACACTGATATAGATGCTCACACAGCTCCTCCCTGTGTCCGAGACTCAAAGATGAAACTGCAGTACTCCGAAGATTTCACTTAGTGACAACAGTGATCAGCAATAGGCTACAGACAATGAATTGATTTATGAAGTTGGGAAAAGATAATCTATATTGTGAAGCTATTAAAGAGGAGTGGAAGTGCAAATCTTTGGACACTTTGATTTGAAGTTAAAGATGTTGTTGAACTTGGCATGGCATCTGACAGTTGATTGAAACATTGATGTTCCGTTTAGAACATGCATCTGTATATATATATATATAATATATATAATATATATATATATATATATATATACATATACATATATATATATATATATAATGTGCATAGAACCTGAATAAGTTCTTGATTGAGCCGCTTCATACACATTACTGCCAAGAATCCTTCAAGATGTTTGCATGATATGATCTATTCTTGGTCTGAGATACATGACTGTATGGATATGTTGATGTTGATTGTTGATGAGATGAGCACATATGAGTGCTGCCTTAGTATGAGCATTGAGATCTTCCATGATGAGAGGTTCGTGGCACAACCGAGGTTGAGTATGATGTTGCTAGCATGACTAGCTATAAGTAGGACAAAGAAGCTCCTTAGAGAGTTGCCTGAACATGATCTGGATATGACATGGATACATTACGATAATAAAAAGTGGGATTCGATTGGCGGAGAATCCCATTTTATATAGTTGGGACTGTGATACTCTCATATATTGAGACAATGCAGCTTACGAGACAAGCTTAGGCTTGTGATTGGCACCTCCTTGAGAGGGAGGATGATTATGGTATCCATTTGTGATTCATATGATTATTTATGCTCTAACATGATATTTGATTTGATGTCCTGTATAAAAAGGAGACAACTGCTACTAAAAGATGATGATTACTTGATACAAGTACGATGATATGAGTATGATGAGAGCAACACTGATCGAGGTCACTGAGCCAAGCTCTTCCTCCCTTGTCTGAGTTCCCAGGGTATGGAATTGAGATAGAGGGCTCCTGGGGTTGAGGGAACTCTGGACAATAGGGCGTTATCCATATTTGTTAGCCATAGGATTAGAGTAGTAGCTCACCCTATCTTGGTCATTGTAGAGTATACCCCAGTTGGCATGATACCCACATGATGGGCTTGTTGGGATTATCCCTCTCCGTCTGGCCAATGGTTAAGGAGGCTTGGAGGCATGTGATCCTTACTTCTTGGTAAGTCGGGTATCTCATCTAAGCTAGATTATGATGCAGGTTTTCTACCACTTGACTATTCAGGATCATTGATGGGAAGATCAGTAGGCGATAGGATGGTTTGAGTAGTAGCTCCCCTATATTACCTATTGCTCGATATGGGTTGAGTTGTAGCTTCCCCGTGAGATTCCGGGTTGAGTAGTAGCTCCCTGATGTGGTTCCAGGTTGAGATGTGCTCCCTGATGATGTGCTCTTCGGTGATGATGCGGGTTGTAGATATGACTCCTCGCCGATATTTCCGGGTAGTAGCCCAATGACATTTCCGGGGAGTAGCCCAATGACATTTCCGGGTAGTAGCCCGTTGACATATTTCTGGGCAGTAGCCCGTTGACATATTTTCTGGGTAGTAGCCCGCTAACAGGGATTTTGGGTAGTAGCCCACTGGTAGGTGGTTATGGGTTATAGCATGATGAATAGAGGGTGGTAGCTTTAGGTCCTCTTCGGTAGCAAATTCCTCTTCTTTTAGATTTGAGAATATTCAGCATACAAGAAGGTCAAGAGATAAACAAGAATAAGCAAGAGATGTACATTGATGATCCGAGATGATGAGATACTTGAGATGGGACGTATGATTGATGGTCAGATTGGAATTCTCCCTAGTTGAGAGGGAAGAAACTGCGGTCAAATTCCACCTTGGGCAACTTAGATGACACAGATGATGATTGCATTGAATTCCTCTTTTCGAGAGCACCAAAATCGACCTAAAGATCACCTTATTCGGACAAGCAGAAGTTGGTTTTCGAATTTATGTACCGACTCATGTATATTGGATTAGGTCGGCCCTTATGCACATGTACCAATGGATAGGTTGACCTGAACATCAAGTGGACCCTGATGGAAGCCTATAAATAGAAGAGACCTCAAGCTCATTTGGACACATTGATCAAGCTCTCTTCCCCTCTTCTATTTTGTCTTGGCTCACACAGGTCTAACGGAGGAAGCTCGCACTACAGTCCGAAGCTCCAAGGTGAAGTTCACACTGAACTAGGGTTTTTTGATCCATAGACACTGACACAGAACTGGGCATTTTAGTCCCTGGACATTGGCACACAGTGGTCCTGGCAGCGTCCAAGCAACCTTGGACGCTAGCATAGTGTTATGGGAGTGTCCAGGAGGTTAGGGTCTCCGATACACAGTTTGGTCCTCGGAGGCTGGCACAGTATGGTCCTGAGAGCGTCCAGGCTATCATAGACGCTCGCACAACAACCTTAAGGGAACGTCCGGGGGTTGAGGCTGAACAAAGCATATTTTTCTCTGGACGCACACACAAAGTTCACCAGGGAGCGTCCAACACTGCCATAGACGCTCGCACAACTCCTCCTCCCTGTGTCTGGAACTCAAAAATGAAATTGCAGTGCTCCAAAGATTTCGCTCAGTGACAACAATGTTTAGTAGTAGGCTACAGGCAGTGACAATACATCACAATTATTAGATTCAGGGTTTTGATGTTTAGATGCATTTCATGTATATTCTAGTTGTTGTGAAGATATGGATCATTGTACTCTCTTCTGCTAAATCATTTGATGACAATCTATTAGAAGAACAATTTGCAAGGGTTTTCCCCATAGTGGGTTTTTCCCTTGTCTCTGACCAATCCTGGTGTCTCTTTGTTTGCATGCTTTTCTTCCCGTGTTTCTCTATGTTCATTACATTGATGATGATGTTATTGTTCTTTCTACATAGTTGCATATGCTGATAAATAATGATGTAAATCTGTATAATGATTATGATGCTATGGGGTGAACTTAATGTGTTAATAAAGAAATGCAATTATCAAAGCAAAGAACAATACAACCCTATGAAAATTTAACATGATGGATATTCCATCCCATTGTAGTAGCCAATGAAGCCAAAGATTTAATGGTAGTATACCTTGTGGTGGGTGCAAAGGTTTCTTCATAATCTATGCCTTCTTTTTGAGAGAAACCCCTTGCAACAAATCTAGCTTTGTATTTGTCTATACTTCCATCAACAACATGATCTTGTAGATCCATTTGGTGGTGACAATTGATTTGTCACTAGGTCTAGGAACGAGTTCCCAAACCCCATTCTTCATGATGGATTGATATTCTTCTTGCATTGCCTCCTTCCATGCTTCCTGATGAGTAACTTCTTCAAATGTAGATGGCTCAACTTCAATCAGTTTTGTCATATATGCAACATATCCAAGATATATCTTTGGTCTTTTGCTTTCTCTAAAGGTTCCTTTCGTAGCTCCATGTTCTTCAACATCTTCAAGAGTAGCATTTAACCAATCTGGCATCTTCTTTGTGTTTAGTATGATCACAGGTTGAATGGGCTCACTTGGTCCTGCTTCTTCTTCTTGAATTGTAGGGGGATTGTGACGCAGCAAAAGCCGCATCTACCCACATTATGCAAATAAAACTGCATGTCACACTATGTTCTAGGAATTTTAATATCCCTGCTTAGTGAAACCTTCACAAGTCAAGGTTTAATGCTCCTTCAATAAACTCTATGCGGAAACGTTTGATTTAACTACCCAAAGTCTGGACCTTTATAAACCTTTGAGCGGAACCTTTTAAATCCTTCATAATCTTTGGTTAATTCTTATTACCCGCGCATATTAACCATACCATGGATTTTAGACTTTGGTTAAAACTCAACTTAAACCATAATACATTAATCCCGCTTATTTCTATTATAATTCCCATATAATAGAAATATTTCATAAATCACACTTAAACCTTACCTTTCCTCCATTCCACAAACCTTTGCACATATATCGATGCTCTCCTTAGCGCATTAAATCTTCGCCGTGGATCTCATTCCTCAATCCGACGGTTATCGTGCAATAACTCGCGGCAACTAGCTTGGCTAATCTCCACCGTTTATTTCTCCTACCTCAATCCAACGGTGATCGTGCCATATCGCGTGATTACATGCACAACTCATATTAGATTGAGAGCGCGCGAGAAAAGTGGTTTTCTCATGCTACGTGTCGACCCCTCAGGTTAATCGCGTGAAATCGTAGAATACCATTTACATCTTTTAGGGCACGCGAGATACCGTTAACCACTTGCGAAGACCACTCCATCCTTCTGCTAACACGTGGTTTTAATCTGATCCATTCACTCTTGACTTTATTTTGCGCGACTTAATCCTAGCCGTTTATCTCCCTCACTCTCGTTCGTTGATCTGACTGATCCAACGACTATACTTTGTTGCTACGTCTTTTTGTTTCTTACTGTGTAATAGCCCATTCGACTTTCTGCCTGTGTATTTGTTCTCGCCTTATGGTCTTCAACTGTTCTGATCCCGATCTTCAGCTCCGTTACTTCACTCCTTCACATCTTTACGCTTCCTTCGTAAATCCTTAGGTTTTTAGGAAACCTTGCAGTTATACCTTTGCTGTAACATTAAAGGTTTTCTCCAATACTGTTTGTGTGCAAGCCCATAACACTCCTCTCTGTATTTCGTCTCTGGCTCTGAACACCTGCAAACCTATGTTATGCAGATTTATTCTAATCCACACAATCTATAATTCAATTACTCAATCCACACTTGCACAATTTAGAATTAAAATCTCTGTGCATATATAAACAAATAATTACATAATGAGTGTCTCTCTCTTTGGCTTGATTTTCTAATCAGTGGCCTTTTCCTTGCCTGCGGGTAGGCTTACAGTCAAACCCTATTTAATCTCTGAACTTTGATTCTCACTCTAACTCACTAACTAACTAACTCTCTTTATGCCTTTTAGGCTTACATTTATACAAAAGGTTCTGTAACCCATTTCGGTTCAGATCCTTAATCTTTTGAACTAAATCCTGAATATCCTCTAAGTCCACTTTTCACTCAACTAATCCCTAAGGATCCTCTCTAGTTCCACAAAACATGAAACCAATTTCTAATCTAAGATTTACAATTGATTTCCAAATCTCTCAATCCCTATGGAATCTTAACTAGCCTAAATCTCTCATGTTCTCCAACATTCAGGAACATTTACAAATATCCTAACAATATTTAATTAACTATTTTAAATTAAAATCATTCAAAAACATTAAAATTACTTTAATTTAATTACTTTGGAAACCAACTCCCTTAAAACACAAGACCCCCTATGTCTACTAAAATAGAATGATATTTCTGAGCCGGATGCTCCTGCATCAGATTGTCGTGGTGTACTTCTTCTTCGAATATTGGTGTATCTTCGCCATCCGAATCAATAGGGATATCTTTGGATCTTTTTGTAGGCATGATTTTCATCAAATATAACATCCCTGCTTACTTCAATATGTCTTCCTTCCTTGTTGTAGATTCTATATGCTTTTGAGGAGAAACTATAGCCAATGAAGATCCCTTTGATGTTTGTAGAATCTAACTTCTTTTGTTTGTCCTTTGGAACGTGGATATAGTCAGGACTCCTAAAGATTTCAAGATGGTCCACACTTGGCTTCGTCCCTATGAATGTTCGTTAGTTGTCATATTCTCAAGAATTCTATGAGGTCTTCTATTTTGAATATATGTTGCTGTCATCACTGCTTCTCCCCATAGAAATTTTGGTAAGTCTTGATCAAGGAGCATTGTTTGTATACCTTCTTCAATTGTCCTATTCTTTCTTTCGGCCAATCCATTTTGTTTGGGATAGTAGGAAAAAATAAGCTCCCTTTTAATTCCTGCTTCTTTACAATATGCAATCAATTCTTTAGAAGTGTATTACCCACCATTGTCAGATCTCAAAGTCTTTATTTTTCTTTCGGTTAGGGTTTCCACTTCAGATCTAAACTCCTTGAATTTCTCAAATACTTCATCCTTTTTCTTGTGAAGGTAGAGCCATGTCTTTCTAGAGTGATCATCAATGAATGTTACATAGTAAAGATGACCTCCATGTGATTTGTCAGACATAGGCCCACACACATCATAATGAATGAGGTCTAATATTTCTTTAGACCTTGTTTCACTATTTGTAAATGGTTTTCTTGTATGTTTACCCAAAGAACATCCCTTGCAAACTCCTTCATGTTCTTCTTTGATATTGGGGATGCCATGAACCAGTTGATTTAGAGTGGGAATGACTTTGTAGTGTAGATGACCATATCTTCTATGCCATAGCTCAATGGGATTGATTTCCATATGAACTAGAGCTTGAGGAGATGGTGTTATGGCTCTATATAAGCTTCCTTCACAAACTCCAATGACCCTAGCTTTATCAATACTTGAGTCTTTTCCCCAAACCAAAAGCTTTCCATCAACAAAAGCAACTCTATCCCCGTTATCTTTTAAGCAAGAAATTGAAAGCAAGTTCTTTTTCAAACCTGGAACATATAGTATATTGTTGAGATGTAGCTTAGCTCTATTCTCCAGCTTCAAAGATGTTGATCCCAGGCCTCTAACAACATAGCTTTTGTTGTCTCTCAATTCCACTGCATGAGAATATGATTCCTTTGATAGAGTGTGAAGTTGTTTACTCTCCCTTGTCGTATGCCTCGATGCTCCACTGTCAATAATCCATGCATTATCATCATTAAGTGAACCTGTAAGTGCATCTAAGAACCCTTGACTTTTGACCTTGTTGTATAAGATCTTTTGGATCTAGCTTCCTGCAATATTGAATCCCATTCTTATCATAGAGGTATTAATGTTTTCCTTAAGACAACAGAGTGATCTTCAATCTTCCTTGACCTTAGTTTTGATACCATGTTGAGAAATCAATGCTAGTAGAGTTAGGGTTAGATTTCTCTTTCTTGATAATTACTTGTGAATTATGTTGGCTTCTTTTACTTCTTTGTTATATTATATTTCATCAAGCAATTACCAAATGATGTGTGTATGAAGATCACAAAAACAAAAGACACAAGATGTAGGCACTCTTCCAGGGCAAAATCCCTATCTAGGAGAAAACCCAGTCAAAATCTCTTCCTTCAATAGTTTTCTTGAAACTCTTCCACCTAGTCACAGACTTCCTCCAACCACCAAGTCAGCGTCCTGTTCCAGCGACTTCGACCTAGAACCCCGACCTTGAAGCATCAACACTTCGACCCAACAAATCTAGAATTTCAGCCTTAAGCAGAATCTTCGACCCAACACTTTCATAATTTCGACCCTTCCATCAGTAAAACTTCGATCCAACAATTGGCCCAGTAATTTCGCATAACAGTGAGAAAGAGATACCCAAAAACTTCGACCTTGATCCTTCCAACAATTCTTCTTTTCTTCTTGGAATTTCACACTTTTCTGCCTCCTCTTGGATTTCGAACTTGTGAGAGAGATGCCTCTAAATGAATTCAAACTGCTTGTATATATAGGCTTTAGGTGAGGTCGAATTGTCCTGTTTGAGGCCAACTTGATCTCCTTGAGGCCGACTTGGTGTGGAGGTGTCAAATACCTAATATGACTCAATAATAATTCTTTTTACATGATTCAAAAGCCCAAGAAGGGTCTCATAAAATGTACAATGACTCTACTGACTCAATATAAATCCTAGGAGTCCACAATGGGGACTTTGACTGATAAAAGATGACCCAAGCATGAAACCCATGCTTTAATAAGTCATTGTAATAATAATAAAATTTTTCTTTTTCATTCTTTTGACAAGTACATTACATAATGACTCAAATACATTTATGAAGAACAAACCTAGTTACATTCTTCAACAACTTCTAATATAGTGGTACTTATTGTTGATATGCTTCGTCCTTGCATGGAACACAAGATATTTAGACATTTTAATGCTGCTTTGATTATCGCAATTTTTCACTGTAGGACTTAGATCCATGAAATCATCATAGACCCCAAAATAAAACATCCATCAATGGTGCTTCTTGCATTGGTCTCACTGTCACCCCAATCAGGGCTGTAAAACCAGCCAGCTTGACTCCCTTGCTATCATACTTTAGGCAGTGATGAGTAGTACCTCGTAGATATCTCAATATATGCTTGGAAGCTATCCAATGATCATGATGAGGCTCCAACTGAAATTGACTAAGAATGTTCACAACAAAACATATATCTGGTCTAGTGGTTACCAGATACATCAGAGAACCCACCAACTTTCAATAGGAGATAGGATCTATGAGACTTGAGTCAGAGCTGCTTAACTTCTTGAGATTGGTGATCATGGGAGTAGTCATGGGCTTGGAATCCATCACACCGAATTTTTGCAACAACTTGATTATATACTTTCCTTTGTTAGAAAATCCAAATGGCAGAAAGATTTTCTTTATATAAATAACTACTTGTGACTTTCTTATCTTTATGTTCTTCTTTTATCTTTTATTTCATCAAGCAATTACCAAAACAATAGCACAAAGATCACAAACACAAGAAAAGGAGGGTGCGACCGTTGAAAAGGAGGCAAGTGCGGTGGGCGGGCCCCACCCAACCAAACCTTAAGTTTAAAAAAAATTTGGTTATGAAATTTTTAAAAGGGGATTTGTTATATGTAAAAGGAGGAGGTGGGGTTTGACCTCCCGACCTCCTCCCTATTAAACCGGATCAAAACCAACTCCGCTAACAACTTTATTGGGAAATCCGTCACCCAATTTCTATTTAAAACACAATTTTCAGTGCACTCAGGCAGAGGAGGCAGTGCACGCAGTTCGAGGCAGAATTTTGCAGGAGGGCCAAATTTTCATTTTGTCAGAATTTGACAAATTTTATATGGTTTTAGCACTTCTCGATGCCACAAACGCAATGACGCTGTCTGTTTCTCCATCAGAGTTCTGCATTTTTTGGCCATTTTTCAATATGGGGGTATAAAACTCCTTTTTGTAACTGATGCTTGTACTCTTCTTTCTCATGCCATTTAATGAATAAGGCCTCCCCATTGATTGAGCAGGGCCCAAAGACGTAGTCCAAGACAGATGAACACCGTTATCAAGTCTTGTTGTCTTCTTTCATGCTTTATGTGTTTCTCCTCTTGTCTCATGTGCACATTAAGTTTTCTCTGTTAAGCTACAATTTATGCATGTAATTCTTTAACACATCTATAAGCAAAAGATTTTGGATCAAGTGGTATCAGAGTAGGTCATTTTTTAGATGTGAATTGCATGTTTGTATGCTAACAAGAAACAGGCTTCGAAGAGGCGAAGGGAAACTAAAGTCTTTCGATCCCGAAGCGGGGCTTGCACATCGAAGGAGAAACATGGCATATGAAGAGGCTTGTCTTGAAGAGGAGTGCAATTTCCGTAAAACCTTCTATTCAATGGCAGAGAATGTTGTTAGTTGCTTTCAAGGCTGGAGAAAGCAGAAGAGAGAAAACCAGAAGAATAAGGTTCAGCGCATGGAAATGGTGGAGAAGAACCCCCTCGTTTTCCTTCCACGAGTGAAAGTTCTTCTTCCTCTCATCACCATCATCATAGAAATTCAAGGGATGCATCTAAGAAACCTTTCTTTAAATTAGATGTCAAATTTGATCTTCCCATGTTTAACGGTGAAAGAAATGCAGAAAAGCTTAATAACTGGGTTAGACAAATTGAAATCTATTGCAGGATTCAACAGATCGATGAGGACGAGGCAAAGATTCAGCTGGCCTCTCTTCAGCTGAGTAGCACTGCTTTCGTTTGGTGGGAGAGCAAATTGCGAAGTAGTAAGAGTGTGGGTAATCTTCTTTCCTCATGGCCTAATTTCATTTCTGCATTAAAGAAGCAATTCTATCCCTTGGGTTACAAACAAAAAGCCTTTATGGATTGACAATACTTGAGGCAAGGCAGAGGTAAGGATGTTCAAAGCTTTACAGAGGAATTTAGAGAACAGGCACTTAATTTGGGCATTGCACTTGACTCACCTGAAGTAGTAACTAAGTATATTGGATCATTACATAGTTACCTTAGACATTCATTATTATTGTTTGAACCAACTACTATTGACTCGGCCAGTGTGAAGGCAATTCATCTTGAGAACAGGGGCAAAAATGAAAGAGATGATCATTTCAAGAAACCACCTTTCAAACCTCCCAATGGCAAACCCAAAGTGAAGGGAAAAGGAAAGGAGAAGAGGATGGCATCAACCAAGAAAGATGAAGGAGAAAGACCTTGTTGCAATCACTGCAAAAAGGAAGGTCATGGCGACGATCATTGTTGGAAACAGTACCCGAAAAAGAGACCAAAGAAGTATGGAGGAAAAGGCAAGCAGAAGACATTGGCAACTATGCAGCAAGACCTTGGATTTGATTCCGGAGATGAAGCATTGATCACAGTAGCTAGAACAAAAGGTACTCTTACACCTCATGTTAATTCTGAATCACATGAAGGCACTAGTTCAATAGATGAGTCTCTTCCTAATGAACGAAAGAGAATTGAGCTATTTCATATTAGAGTTATCATAAATCATACAAAAGTGGAAACCCTATTTGATACTGGATCCCAAGCAAACTTAATTTCAGAGTCCTTGGTAAAGAAGCTAGGCTTGGAAACTACACCACATCCAAAACCTTACCGACTTGGATGGTTACATGATAAAGCAAAACTGAATGTAACTAAGCAGTGTAAGGTTAAATTTGTGATCGCTTCTAAGTTAGTGGATGAGGTAAAACTTGATGTGATACCATTGGATATCTGTGGCATGGTGTTAGGGAGTCCATATCTATATGATAGAAAGGCAATATTCTTCCTTCATGAAAACAAATACCAAATCACAAAAGATGGGGTAGAATATACTGTAAGGGCTCATCAAACTAAAATCAACGCCAGCCTTGTAAGTGTAGGACAAATGAAGAGGTTGGTGAATTCCAGTAAGGGTTGCATGCTTATGATTGTAAGGGGAAAAGACGCAGAATTATCCGATGCTTTCCAGGGTTGTGATTGTTAGGATTCCAAGAAACTCTCCTAGGTTGTAGCTCAAAGATGCCCGGTAACATATAAATTCAACTATTGTTGCAGGTTTAATGGAAGGAATGATGGTTGGTTCAAGCCAGATAACCATTTCTACTTTGTTTCACTCCAGACATGCATGAACACCCTCAGACTACAAGGCTTTAGACCACCAATGCTCACAATTTTAGATATTAGGTGAATATGGAGAATACTAACCACTCCAGCAGATACACAAGACCATGCGATGGCCGGTTGCAACTAGTAAAGAAATCTGTAAATCTAATCTACTAATGCAAAGACAGGATGACAACTCTCCTGCGTTAGATAGAAATAAACCTGAGCAACCTATTCTGTAATGCATTCGAGATTCTAACACAGAGATAAGATGATAGTTATCTAGTGCTAAACATCAAGAGATCAAGAACACAACATATCAGGCACAAGCTTAGAACAGAGGAAAATGGACAGTGAGCAGTTAACAACAAAAGAAGCTTATATTAGCTGAAAATGAAGATGAGACGCTACAAGTGACAAAATTTCTACAGTCTCCAGAAGTTGAACCTTACATCAAATGCCAACCTTGATTACATCTTTCTTCTGGGTATTTATAAGTTTACAATACTATGGCACTTGGCCATTTAGGTATGGATGGGTCATAATTGACCACTAACTGCATTTAACTGCCTGATGGAGTCTCTGAATGAGATTGCTTGTTTCAGTGTGCGAATTCGATTTGTTCAAGTGCTGTGTTGTCCTTTAGGCGGTTGGAGTGCTCGTACCCTGATAAATTCAGTGACAGAGTCGTGCTATGTCCTTTTCTCCCTTGGCCATGCTTTCTGTAAAATATGGTGGTTGGGGGTTTGACTGTAACTGATGATGGTGGAGCTGGTCATCTCCTTCTTCCGGCAACAGAATGGTCAGAGGATGTGGAATGCATGGGTGGGTGGACGATCTGGGTGAACAGGAAGAACGACCGTCAGATCGGGGAAATGGATGACAGAGATGGCTCGGCGGAGGTTATTGGCCGACTTAGGAGCGGGGTGAGTGAGGGCCGTTGGATCTTTAGCGGACAGATCGGACGGTCATCGGGCTACGGAGCTGCACGGATGTTTAATGGGCAGGGCGGATTGGTCGGGCAGTAATGGTTTCCATCGCACCGCTTTTGGGAGTAAAGTGGTAAAAGCCCTGGGCCGAGCGATTCCATTCAACGATCGACACGTAGTAGCGGATGAGAGAGAAAAACTGCTCTCATTGCGTGTTATCACTCGATTAATTTGTTGGCGCGATGAAAGCGAAGACCGTTAGATCTTGGCGGAGATGATCTGACGGCGGAGAGTGGTACAGTGGTTCGCCTTTATCGGGTGCGACGGGAGCCGTTGGATCGGTGAGGTGATCAACGGTGGGAAAGCGGCGCGATGAGTTATGAACGCGTGAAGACATATGGTAGGGTTTTATGGTAGGTTTGGGGTTTTGCGCTCGGGGCTAAGGCCAAAGGGGGTTACTCTGTTGGGTTTAGGAGACAAATAGGGAAACGAAAATGGAGAAGAGTAAGTGGGGTAGAAGGAAAAAAGGGGAACAGTGACCAATGTGAGCTTCCCTTTGAGCGTAACCAATGGACCATGATTCTCTTTGACCTTAGGAAGTCAGAATTGCGTAGCAGAGCTAACACTGGCTCGTTCTGGGGATGAAAGCCTCCCTGCGAGGTTTCAAGAACCGTAGACCATTGCCTTTCATACAATAATAGAATTAGCAGTATTTCCTAGTGTTCCATTGGGCATGGAGTCTAATTAAGCCTACACTAAAAACTTGTAAAAAGACATATTTACAACGCTGAGGCCTAAAGACCTTAAACAACATAAACCTTCAAAAACCGCCCATTGACTAGGCCATCAAAAACAGTTTCTCCTCCCATACTTTGCAGCATGAAAGTGTTGTTCCCCTGGATCTGAGTAATAACAAAAGGTCCAGTCCATAGAGCATCGAACTTCCCATGATTGCCTTTCTTTTCCTTCAGTGCATCCCATTTAAGAACCAAGTCTCCAATTTGAAAATTGCCCATCTTTACCTTTTTGTCAAAGGCTTCCTTGATTCTCTTTTGATGTGCTGCAGACTTTTCAATCTATTGATCTCTGATTTGATGTACTTCGGCCAAGTCACTAATCCTCTTTGCCATGTCATCTTCTTCATTCCGCTCTTCTTGCAAGAACTTGGCCACACGGAGGGTTAATTGAATTGGGAATACAGCCTCAGTGCCATATACTAGCTTGAACGGGGAATTCCCTATGGATTTCTTGGTGGTCACTCTGTCAGCCCACAATGCAAATTTCAATTTGGAATCCCAGTTCCTTTTGTTGTCCTCCAGCAGCTTTTTGATTATCCTTATCAGACTCTTATTGGATGATTCTGCTAGACCATTACCTTGAGGGTAATATGAAGTGGAATGCACTAGCTTAATGCCCATTGAGTCACACATGTCCACCAACTCTTTTGCCCTGAAGGCTGCTGCATTGTCTGTAACCAATTTGTGTGGACAGCCAAACCTGGTGAAAATATTTTCTATCAAGAACTTTATGACAACCTGGTGATCAACTTTCCATGTAGGGATGGCCTCGATCCATTTAGTGAAGTAGCCAGTGGCTACTAAGATCCATCTGTGCTGGCCACTAGAATGTGGATTAATTTCTCCTATGAAATCCAGACCCCACTGTTGGAAATGACCACTAGTATGTATTGGCTTCAAGGGTAAGGACTTCAACTGCTGTTTTCCTTCAAACCTCTGGCATTTGTCACAGGATCTTACAAATGAAAAGACGTTAGAAAACAGAGTGGGCCAATAATACCCAGCTCTGAGGATCTTGTGGGCTGTGGTTTTCCAATAGTGATGTCCTCCACAAACGCTGGAATGAAACTGATGCATGACCTCCATGGATTGTTCCTTGTCCAGATATCTTAAAAGGATTCCAGATGGATCCCTCCAATACAACAAATTTTCATGGATACAGAACTTGGCTGCCCTGAGCTTAATATTCCTGGATTGGCTTGAACTTAGGTTTGGAGGAACTTCTAGCTTCAGCGAAAATTGAGCTATTGTAGAATACCATTCACAAGAAGCTAGATTTTCAGCCAACAACTGGTCATGTCCTACTGTTGCTTCTTATGTCTATTTGTCATCTGAGTTTGTGCTTATCAAATTCATGTCCAACATCTTGCCATTTTCTTCAGCCATTAGCTTGGCAAGGCCCTGACCCTTAATAAGCTTGGTGGGCTTCAATTCTATGTTGAATTCAATAAGCTTTGCAATCCATTTAGCCCTTCTTCCATCAACCTCTGGTTGCGTCAGGACATCCTTTACTGAAGTAGAAGGCACATATGCGACTACCTTGGAGTGCAGAATGTATATTTGGAAAGCTTTTAAAGATTTGATAAGAGCATAAGCTTGCTTTTCGATAATACTATACCTTAGTTCAGCATCCCTTAAGGTTTTGCTGAAGAATGCCACTGGATGCTCCGAATCTTCATCATCTTTCTGCAGTAAAACTGCTGCAAGGGTGTCACCGGAAGCAAAGGAGAAGATATGGAACTCCTTGCTATAGTGGGCTGATTAAAGTGGGAGCTTCCATAATAGCTATTTTGATGGCTTCAAAAGATCTTGTTGCTGCATCAGTCCATCTGATCTCTGATCCCTTTTTTAGCATGGAGGTGATGTGTTTTACCAGCTCTGCAAAATTAGGAATAAACCTCCTTACAAAATCTATTCTGCCCAGAAAGGATTGGATGTTCTTTTTTGATCTTGGGACGGACAAGGCCTTTATTGCTTTCACCCTCTCTGGGACAATCTTGACACCTGCAGCAGAAACAATGTGTCCTAGAAGTTTGCCCTCTTCTAAAGCAAACTGTGATTTCTTAGGATTGACTGATATCCCAAAACTTCTGTATTTCAGAAACACTTTCTTCAAATGCTGCAAATGGTCTTGATGGCTGCTGGAGTACACTGTTATATCATCCAGTTTAACAAGGACAAATTTATCCTTCTCTCCCACGAACGCTATATCCATGGCTCTCTGAAAGGTGGCCCCATCATTCATCAACCCAAAAAGCATCTTAGAGTACATAAAAGTACCCCAAGGAGTGGTGAAGGCAGTCTTTTCTTGGTCATCTGGATGTACAGCCACTTGATTATACCCTGAAAATCCATCCAGGAAAGACATGACTTTGGCTCCTGAGACTTTTTGTAGCAAATACTCCATCTTGCGCATAGGATAATTATCTTTTTTCGAACATTTGTTTAGGTTTTTTGAAATCAACGCACAGCCTGATTTCTCCACTTTTCTTCCTCACCACTACCAAGTTGGCTACCTACCTTGAATATCTCAGGGGAACGATGATTTTGGTGGCCAACAACTTCTTGATTTCTTTTTCAATCAGAGGGAGGAGCAAAAGATTTATGGGTCTCATCTTCTGCTTGAAAGGAATGGTGTCCTTCTCCAATGGGATCTTATGTTGGATGATCTTTTTGTCATAACTTTTAAGGTCACTGTATTCCCAGGGAAAAACATCAGCAAATTGCTTCATTAAGGTGCAGTACTCAGAACTTTGGGCAGCGAACAAATGGGTGGATAGATTTATATACTTTGGATGATCTGGACTCCCTATGTTATGCCTATGGACTGCAGACTGATCTTCTTTTTGGGCAATCTTATGTGGCACATCATTTTGGTCAAACAACTTCTTTAGAGGCACTAGCCCTTTAGGTATATGATTGCTAGGCAACTGTACAATATTGTCTTGGCCAATTTTGTTCCTTAGCTGGGGCTGGGGACATTCTTCCAAGGTTTCATTCTCTTGATCAATTTGCATTTCAGAGAATTCATAAACCTATTTACTTCATCATCATCCTAAAAAACTTTCCAGTGTTGGACATTATCAGGCAAGGATGGTCTATATTTTATTTGGACTGCATAAATCAGTTTAGGGGGCAGGGGAGGGATGAACATGCTAGCAGACACAACAAGTGAATCAGCAAGCTGATTTTTTACTCTAGGAATATATGAGATACAAAAACTATCAAAAGCATCTTTGAGTCTCCATACCTCATCTTTGTATGCTTTCAGCCTTGGGTGCCTTGCTTGGAACGTTTTGTTCACTTGTTGAATGATGAGATCAGCATCTCCAAACACCTTTATGTCTCTGATTCCCATGTCTTTAGCAGCATTTAAGCCCAATATCAGAGCCTCATACTCTGCTATATTGTTGGTGACCTGAAAAGTCAGTTTAAAAGACAAATGGGTGCTTTCTTGTTTTGGAGACGCCAACACCACTCCTGCTTCTGCAGTTTCCTTTGAACAGGCTCCATCAAAGAACATATCCCAAACCTGTGTTCCTACCTCTTCCATGGCCTGGCATACTGGTTTCTTGAGCTGCACCGAGGCCCTATGGGATTCTTCAATTTGGAGAATACATGCTCCAAAATCAGTGTCCACAGCGTAAATGGGATGATTAGTGGGGTTCTTCTCATCACTGATAATATAGGCCAGCTGGACTTCCCTATATAGTCTTCTGCTTTCTCCTCCAAAAACTGGGACAATGGCATAAGACAAGTCATTTTGCAATTTCCCACCCAACCTCTTAATCCACCCTTTGAAAGTAGCATACCAAACTTAGGGGGAACATCTGCTACCACAATATCCATCATCATGCTTTTCATGGGCAACTGAGTTAGAGTGATAGCTAAGTCTTTGATTAGCCTCAGACATTTCACCTTCCTTGAATCAAAGGAGAACAAGTCATGATAAGGTCGGGTAATATCAAGGCTTAACTCTTCCATGACAGCTTTTGGCATCAGATTATGGCTGGCGCCTGTGTCCAGTAGATAGTTGTGGAGGGTTGCATCATGAATGGTCAAGGAGACATAAAATGATGGGGAATTATCATCAGTAGGTTTAGTCATTGGGCTAAGCACAACTACAGGTTTATCATCTTGTAAATTCACGTAGTCATTGGATGCTTGTGTGGCTTTCAGCTCAAGGGCATCAAGGATGGGCTTCCTAAAGACCTCACTCTTTGCAAGTTCTATCATAGGTATAGATATTTTTAACTTCTGAACTTCTGATTCAAAACTGAAAGGGGAAAGAGACTTGTCAGGGCCTCTTACATCTTGAGTCGGTGTTTTGAGGATGATGGGATCAGCTACTTGTCTTTTCTGCTTGCTGATCTGCTGCTTTGTGGGGACAACAACTCTTTGGGCAGGATTCTCCTTGACACTACTCGTTCTTGACCCCAGGTTATATATCTGCTGGTCTTCAGTCTGTAGAACAGCTTCTTTGTCCCACTCTTGACTCGTCTGGTCCTTGAGTAATGACTCCTCGTAGGCAGCTAATGTCAAAAAGGCAGTACTGCCCTTGTCTTCCATGCAGTGAATCTCATCATCTTCATCAAATTGTTCGTCCTCCAATTGTTCATTTGCTCTTCTGAATGGATTTGGATTTCTAGGAGCAAATGTATTAGGAAGCCTTGCTTTCAAAGAACTCTGCTCAACCTTCAGTTTGGATATTTTAGCGGCCAATGACTCTATCATTTTAGTCATCTTGTCTATTTTGGGTTCTGAAGATGAAGAAGAAGAGGAAGACTCACATCTCTGCCTCCTTCTATTAGCATGACCTTTGAGTTTCTCTGTAGCCATGATATTGGATTCGACCTCTAGGGCTGCATCTTGCATTTCAGCTAGAGTAGCACATCTTCTCTCTCTTAATAGCAGGCAGAAATCAGAGTCAAATGCATTGGCATAGGTGAGTTTGGCAGAGGTGGGGGTAGGCTTTACTTCAGCTGGTATCTTGCTATACATACGATTGAATCTTTTATTAAAGTCAGACAATGACTCCCCATTTTCTCTTTTCAGGTTGCCAAACTCAGTATGGTAATATAGCAAGTCTTTCTTGTCTTCCCAATGCTTTAAAAACAAATCATCTAATGCTTCAATATCTGCTATAGACCTAGGGGTCAGCTCTCTGAACCACTTTCTAGCCTCTCCATCAAGGCTTTGGACAAATACTCTCATCCACACATCATCTTCACTGATATCTAGGTTATCAGCATAACTATAAAAAGACTCAAGGTGTTCTTCAACTGTTACTCCCTCTGTACCAGTGAACTTAGGCATGCATTTATGATATTCTCCTGTAGGCATGGCATTCAAAGGAATAGGCAGGACTAGGGGTCCATACCTAGCAGCTATGATTCTTTCCATTTTGGTGGGTGCTTGTGGGCCTGCCATGACTGGGGTAGATGGAAGAGTACTAGCAGTTTGGAAGGTAGGAAGCTGAGGAATGAATGATAAGGTTGAAGGAAACTGATGGACTATAGGGGAGGTTTTCTTTGGACTGAGATCCAAAGGGGAACTTATTGAACAAGGAGCTTTATGAATCTCTGAGAGTATTTCTTCACTGATAATGCTAGAGGCTATATTTTCAACATGTAGATGCTCTGTTACAAGCCTTTCTTGCAGAGATACATAAGATTGTTTAGGCTTACCTGATCCTGATGCTCCTTTTCGTGATATTTTGCTTTGCTTGACAGTCTTCTCAGGGTCAGGCACTGGCTTAGCTAGTGATTTCTGAGGATTTCTCCGAGTGTGTCTCACAAACTGAGCCAGAACTATGATGTGGAGTTGCCAAAAGGTTGGTCCACCAGTAGAGTCGCGAGATAGATGATTACAACCAGAAATGTGTCTAGGCTTTGTCTATCATCAAAGCTGGATCTGTGTCGTTCTCCCAAGGAAGCTGAGCTTCAATCTCCTCTCCATGGCAACGACGCCAATTATGTTAGGATTCCAAGAAACTCTCCTAGGTTGTAGCTTGGAGATGCCTGGTAACATATAAATTCAACTATTGTTGCAGGTTTAATGGAAGGAATGATGGTTGGTTCAAGCCAGATAACCACTTCTACTTTGTTTCACTCCAGACATGCATGAACACCCGCAGACTACAAGGCTTTAGACCACCAATGCTCACAGTTTTAGATATTAGGTGAATATGGGGAATACTAACCACACCAGCAGATATACAAGACCATGTGATGGTCGGCTGCAACT
Source organism: Pinus taeda (assembly GCA_000404065.3). Lineage (NCBI taxonomy): Eukaryota > Viridiplantae > Streptophyta > Pinopsida > Pinales > Pinaceae > Pinus > Pinus taeda. The sequence goes on along the minus strand of APFE030493897.1, from coordinate 61,185 downwards.
AGTAAAGAACCCTGTAAATCTAATCTACTAATGCAAAGACAGGATGATAGCTCTCTTGCATTAGATAGAAAGAAACCTGAGCAACCTATTCAATAATGCATTCGAGATTCTAACACAGAGATAAGATGATAGTTATCTAGTGCTAAACATCAAGAGCTCAAGAAAACAACATATTAGGCACAAGCTTAGAACAGAGGAAAATGGGCAGTGAGCAGTTAACAGCGAAAGAAGCTTGTATTAGCTGAAAATGAAGATGAGAAGCTGCAAGTGACAAAATTTTTACAGTCTCCAGAAGTTGAACCTTACATCAAATGCCAACTTTGATTACATCTTTCTTCTGGGTATTTATAAGTTTACAATACTATGGCACTTGGCCATTTAGGTATGGAGGGGTCATAATTGACCACCAACTGCATTTAACTGCCTGATGGAGTCTCTGAACGAGATTGCTTGTTTTAGTGTGCGAATCCGATTTGTTCAGGTGCTGTGCTGTCCTTTAGGCGGTTGGAGTGCTCATACCTGTTGAGTCAATGACTGATAAATTCAGTTACAGAGTCGTGCTATGTCCTTTTCTCCCTTGGCCATGCTTTCTGTTAAATATGGTGGTTGAGGGTCTGATTGCGACTGATGATGGCGGAGCTGGTCATCTCCTTCTTCGGGCAACAGAATGGTCAGAGGACGTGGAATGCATGGGTGGGTGGACAATCTGGGTGAACGGGAAGAACGACCGTCGGATCGGGGAAATGGACGACAGAGATGGCTCGGCGAAGGCTATTGGCTTAGTTGGTAGCGGGGTGAGTGAGGGCCGTCGGATCTTTAGCGGACAGATCGGACGGTCATCGGGCTACGGAGCTGCACGGATGTTTAACGGGCAGGGCGGATTGGTCGGGCGGTAATTGTTTCCATCGCACCGCTTTTGGGCGTAAAGTGGTAAAAGCCCGGGCCCGAGTGATTCTGTTCAACGATCAACATGTAGCAGTAGATGAGAGAGAAAAACCGCTCTCATCGCGCGCTATCGCTCGATTAAGTTGCTGGCGCGATGAAAGCGAAGACCGTAAGATCTTGGCGGAGATGACCTGACGGCGGAGAGTGGTAGAGTGGGTCACCTTTATCGGGTGCGACAGGAACCGTTGGATCGGCGCGGTGATCAATGGTGTGAAAGCGGCGCGACAAGTTATGAACGCGCGAAGACATATGGTAGGGTTTTATGGTAGGTTTGGGGTTTTGCGCTCGGGGCTAAGGCCAAAGGGGGTTACTCTGTCGGGTTTAGGAGACAAATAGGGAAACAAAAATGGAGGAGAGTAAGCGGGGTAGAAGGAAAAAAGGGGAACAGTGACCAATGTGAGTTTCCCTTTGAGCATAACCAATGGACCATGATTCTCTTTGACCTTAGGAAGTCAGAATTGCGTAGCAGAGCTAACATTGATCATGTGCATAAAAAGGAATTATGTGAATTAATTTCTAACTATGATGAGATGTTTCAGGAACCAAGGGGATTACCTTTGAGGAGGGAAATCCAACATGAGATCCATTTGGAGCATGACGCTCCTTTACCAAATATTGGCATGTACAAGATGTCGACCATTGAGATGGAGGAGATCAAAAAGTAGGTGTAGGAACTGTTGAACCAAGGGGTCATCAGATCGAGCACTTCTCCATGCGGCTCACCGATTGTCTTATTGCCGAAGAAAGATGGCACATGGAGGATGTGTGTGGATTATCGTGCACTAAACAAAATCACGGTGAAAAATCGTTACCCTCTTCCCCGCATTGATGACTTACTAGATCAGTTAAAGAATGCTATCTATTTCACCAAATTGGATTTGCGTAGTGGTTACCACCAGGTTCGAATTGCAGAGCAGGATGTGTGGAAAATTGCCTTCAAGACCAAACAAGAGTTGTTCGAATGGATGGTGATGCCATTCGGACTTTGCAATGCTCCAACCACTTTCATGAGGGTCATGAATGATCTCTTTAGGCCTTTCATTGATGAATTTGTTCTTGTCTATCTAGATGATATTCTTATCTTTAGTAAAAGTTGGAATGAGCATGTATGTCATGTGAAGAAAGTGCTTGATGTATTGAAAAACGAAAAACTCTATGTAAAATTGTGAAAGTGTGAGTTTGGGAAAACCTCTTTGGTTTACCTAGGTCATATTGTTGGTCATGGTCAGCTAAAAATTAATCCTTCTAAAGTTGAAGCAATTGTAAATTGGCCTAAACCTATTGGTGTAACCGAGGTTCGCAGCTTTTTGGGTGTAGTATAGTATTAGAGGAGATTTATTGCCAATTTCTCTATTATTGCAGCACCTTTACACGCATTGAGAAGTGTAAAGCAAGTCTTTCAATGGGGAGGAAAGCAGCAGAAGTCCTTCGAAACATTGAAAGAAAATATCAGCACCGCACTGGTCTTGGCCTTACCAGATCTCCAACAGCCATTCGAGATCGAAACAGACGCCAATGGATATGCCATGGTAGCTGTACTGATGCAGCAAAAGAAGGCGACATGTTACCATTCAGAGAAGTTCTCTCAGGCTGTGATAAACTATCCCACTTATGACAAGGAATTATATGCCTTGGTCTAGAGTGTGAAAAAGTGGAAACACTACCTGATTGGCAAGGAGAACATCATCCACACGGATCATCAGCCCTTGCAGTATCTTCAGTCACAAACCAAGTTGCAACAATCTCGCTATTTCAGGTGGATGGGTTTTCTTCAACAGTTTCATTGGGTAATAAAGTATAAGAAGGGCACTAGCAACAAAGTGGCTGATATGCTATCTCGCCCTCCTATGTCTGCTTCTTTTATTTTGCATAATGCTTCGTTGTCTTTTCAAAGTTATGCTGAACAATATTCTAACGATGATGACTTTAAGGAGATTTATGGAAAACTAACACATGGTTCATAGGTGGACCACTATCACTTACAGGGGAAATTGTTGTATCACCTTGGCAAATTATGCATACCCATAGGAGAAAGGGTACATGTAATCTGGGAGGCCCACACCTCCCTTGTGTCTCGTCATTTTGGTATTGAAAAAACTTTGTGTCATGTACAAAGATTTTGTTTTTGGCCTCATATGAAGAACATTGTGACTCGCTATGTAAAGGGTTGTGTGATGTGTTCTGTTTCAAAGCCTTCTAATAGAAAACTCGAGCTCTACACACCACTCCCTATTCCGAGTCGTCCATAGGAAAGTGTGTCGATGGATTTCGTAGGAGGTTTGCCTTTGTCTAGAAAAAGTCACGACTATTTGTATGTCGTCGTTGACCGTTTTAGTAAGATGTGTATTTTAATGCCTTGTAAAAAGCAGATCACTGCAGAGGAGACTGCTTATCTTTTCTTTCAGCATGTTTGGGTCCATTTTGGGTTGCCCACATCGATTGTGTCAGATCGGGACTTTTGCTTTCTCGGAGAGTTTTGGACCAACATGTGGAAGATGATGGACACCAAGTTGAAAAGAAGCACGACATTCCATCCACACACTGACGGATAGACAGAGGTCGTCAACCGCATCGTGGTACGCTTGTTGCGAGGCTATTGTGGGAAACATCCTAAGTTATGAGATGAGCATCTTCCATATGTGCAACATTCCTACAACCGAGCAGTGCACTCATCTACGCAGCGTTCACCATTTGAAACATGTTTTGGTTACCTGCCGAAGGACCCTTTTGATATGGTCTTTGGAAGGGAAGATGACTCTAGTGGACGTAATGACAGGGACAAAGCGCAACAGTTCATCCAACGGATCCAGTTGATTCACCAAGCAGTGTAGGAGCAGTGGAGAAGAGTCAAGCCCGTTACAAGGCTCGACATGACAAAGATCAAGTCGACCATCAATTTCAAGTGGGCGACAAAGTGTGGTTCCATATCAGTAAGGACAAGGTGAAGGAAGAAGCGAAGAAGTTGCGACCAATCCGGTATGGTCCATTCACCAGTTTGGAGAAGATTGGAAACAATGGCTTTCGTCTCGATTTGCCGATATATATGCAGATGTAGCCCGTAGTGAATGTGGAGAACTTAAAGCTGTATGAGCCACCATTGATTATGGACACCGAGGAGGTGGGCACAGTTCCTACAGTTGATGACTTTGCAGCAGTGTATCTCGATGAGTTACCTGAGGACATCATCTTTGACAAAAGGACTAGGACTTCACGACGAGGAGATGTGGAATACCTTCGAATTGGTTTCAAGGGGATGCACCCTAGCAAGGCAAAATGGCTGGAAAAAGAAAGAGTGAGGGAGCAATTCCCTCACTTGCCAATTGACTGATAAAGCTTTTGGTGGTCCAAAAGCTCCTCAATGGGGAGGATTGATCTAGTGGATCTTCAGACACAGTGGCATGGAAAAAGCTCAAAATTCAAAGTGGTGGAAAGTCGATGAACTTGACATCAGATCGAAGTGCTCGTCCCCCTGATTGCAACAGTGCGAATAACACTCCAATCCTAGTCCAGATGAAGAAGATAGAGGCAGTCAAAGTGGGGTTAACTTTTGATGATTGGGTAGGATTAATGAAGGTGCAATTTGGCATTTTTCGGTGGACGGAATTCGGCCAACTCCGGCCAGATTTCGGGCAAAATCATGGCCTCGTTAAAATGACCCCTTCGGTCCAAAACCGAATTTCCAAAAGCGCACATTTTGTTTTATATAACAAAAAAAATATAAAAAATTGGTGGTGGGCCAGCAACCCCGCCACCCCAACTCCCAACCGAATCCACACAATTAAAATAAAGTAATTGGTGGAGGGGCGAGCCACGACCCTCGGCCCCTCCCACAGGTCCCTCACCTCATACTACGAAACTCTGTTGCTCCCACAGAGCCACCACAACCAACAACAAACAATGAACATGGGTGGGCCGGCCCTTGGGGCGTGGACCCAACCCAAAACCGATCGCCTATTAATGGAGGGTGTGGTCGTTGAAAAGGAGGCAGGTACGGTGGGCGGGCCTGACCCAACCAAAGCTTAAGTTTAAAAAAAATTTGGTTATGAAATTTTTAAAAGGGGATTTGTTATATGTAAAAGGAGGCAGGGTTTGACCTCCCGACCTCCTCCCTATTAAACCAGATCACAACCAACTCCTCTAACAACTTTATTGGGAGACGCATCACCTAATTTCTATTTAAAATACAGTTTTTAGTGCACTCAGGCAGAGGAGGCAGTGCACACAGTTCGAGGCAGAATTTTGCAGGAGGGCCGAATTTTCATTTTGTCAGAATTTGACAAATTTTATATCGTTTCAGCACTTCTTGACGCCACGAACACAATGGCACTGTCCATTTCTCCATCAGAGTTGTGCATTTTTCGGCCATTTTCCAGTATGGAGGTATAAAACTCCTTTTTGTAATTGATGCTTGCACTCTTCTTTCTCATGCCATTTAATGAATGAAGGCCTCCCCATTGATCGAGTAGGGCCCGGAGACGTAGTCCAAGACGGACGAACTCCGTTATCAAGTCTTGTTGTCTTATTTCATGCTTTATGTGTTTCTCCTCTTGTCTCATGTGCACATTAAGTTTTCTCTGTTAAGCTACAATTTATGCATGTAATTCTTTAACACATCTATAAGAAAAAGATTTTGGATCAAACAAGTAGGAGAAATATCATCAGTTGTTGCAGTAGGGATTTCGGTTTAAGGAATTTTCACATTCCTTAGGTTGCAACTGGGAAACCTATGGATTGGTTGGGAAGGATGAGTTCTCTCCCTTAGGTCGTGGACTGAGAGATTGTATAGTGGGGGATTGAGATAGGGATTCCTCCCTTAGGCTATGGGTCGGGAGACCTTGTTTGTGGTCGGGGAGATGTACCTTGTGCATATGATTGGTTTGGCCTCAGTGATTGATCTCATCGATTAATGGGGTACTAACTTGGATGCCACGACATTGTGGCTTTTGGGATATGTTGCATGCTATGTATCATTCCTTATGATTAGGCTGATGATCTCTCCCTTAGGCTGTGGGCCGAGAGGCCTATGGATTGGTCGGGGAGATTGAACTTGATAGAGAGAGAGACTTGTGCTTATCCCTTAGGCTGTGAGCCAAGAGATCTATGGATTGGTCGGGAAGATTGATCTTGAGAGAGAATGAAAAATACCTCCTTGGGCAAGAGCGAGTGTTGGAAATATGGTAGCCATGGTCAGTGCTTTCATCATAAAAGAAATTGAAAATTGAAAATTATATTTTGCCTCCAAAATTTGCCAAGTCAGCCTCACTTTGTTTAGGTTGGATGGGCCCCTTAAAGGCACCTATTTGATCTCTTGTGAAGGCTATTTATATGTGAGGATTTTCTCCTCATTTGGGAAATTCACATTACTTATGTTTCTGTTGTTCCAGCGAATTCTATGGAAGAAAAGGAGATCGGAAATCTATAGAAGGGATTGGTTCTTGGCTTGGAACTTGATGTGGTTCTTGGTTTTTGGTTTGGCTATTATCTTGATGTAATTACTTCTGATGTATTGATGAATCTTGAACTCTTTCTCTTGCATAAGGAAAGATTTCTGGGTTTTTCCCTTGTGGGTTTTGCTTTGGCCTCAAGTGTAATTTCTATATCTTGCCTCTTGGTTTTATGGTTAATTTCCTACTGCTTTTTCATGTTTAATGGTTGAATTTTCTTCTGTATAACTGCTTACTGATATTGGATGAATTTTATGTGAATTTAATGCTAACTACTCATTGGATGTAGTTATCGATGGAAGAAAATTGTTTCTAGCTTGTGTGCCCTAGAAAATCAACAGCCTTTATTTTTTTGGGGTTTTGGATAGAGGTGATCTTTGTGGTGTGCAGAGTATATGATGGTAGCACATACATCGTTTTATTTTTGTAAAGTACCTTAAGCACATGAAGATTGTGATTTTCGTTTTTGTTAATTTCTTTAAACGCAGTTACATATTTACTATCTCAACAAATAATCACAGATCTGAAGTAAACAATGCTTTTTAATCTTATTTGTAACACTAAATTTTCTGCGTTTTTAACCAAATAAGCAGCCAGAGCAAAAATAATCAAAACCAATCACATGCAATAGATAATAACACAGATATGCCCTGGAAACCCCAGTGTGGGGAAAACAAGCAAACATTGGGCTTCTTATTAAGCCTTAGGAGAAATATTTTCTTACAACAGTTACACAAGAATTTTCTCTGTTAAATACCCAACGAAAGATCTCAACCCTCTCTCTCTCTCACACACTTGGTTGTTGTATGCTGTGAAAATTCTATCACTGCAGCAACTGATTTATTTTTCCTACTTATTCTTCAATAAGTTATTTACAAAATCACTTCAGTAAATATTAAAATAAACTCTACTGCAGATATCACACCATAGAACAGAAACAAATGCATGCACAAAAACCAAACACATCAACACAATTATTTTTGGACAAATGTCCTCGGAAAAACCCAATGCCGGAAAACCAGTGCAGTAGAGAAGGATTTTATTAATCAACGATTCTTGAGTACAACTGGGTGCCAAACTAGCTTACTCAACAGAGATAAATTCTCCAACACCTCCCCCAAACTCAGCGCCTGACTTGCTGGCCTCTGCGCAGTGCCTAGACCCTCTGCGTCAGCTCTTGCCTGTCTGCGTCAGCACTGGGTCTCTCTGCATCACCCACGCAGGCCCTCCAGTGACTGCGCAGTTCTCCTACCTTTGCGTCTGCCTCTCTGATCTTTGCGCTGATCTTCTGGTACTGTTCTTGCCTCTCTGTTCCGTACTCACTACCTCTTGCTGCAATCTAGACCTGTAGTTCAAATTTCTCAGCAAACCCCGCTCCAGAAATCGAACTGATTGGTCTCTCTTAGTATATCTCCAACTGATCCTCAAGCCTTCTCTTATACTTTTCCTGTTGATGAATCAACGACCGAGATTAAGTCCCTAATCAACGACTAAGATTAAATTGACTTGATCTTCGTCTCTTAGAAGCTTCTCATCCCTATTTTTATTAATACCCATTAATATTTTTATTTTCCTAAGTTTAGACTTAGGACCTCATTAAAAATATTAATTATTTTAATAACTTTTCATCCGGATGGAATTTTCCAAAACGATTTCTAGGTCTTGGAGACCTCATGTGCTTTAGCCTCCACCAATTTTCATGGCTAGAGCACATCCAATGCTACCCCAAATCAACATATGCCCCACACGTTCGACCAAGTAGAAAACTCCTATGTACAAAGAAACTCGGCCTCTCAGTGAAAGAGAAAACTTGGCCTCTCTGCTGATATCGCTCTAGCAGCTTTATCTAGTTTTTTCTCACTCACTGCGAAATATTGCACTCCATTGAATCCCAACCCTTGCAAAACTGAATGTGCATTTCCTTTGGCTCGAACCTCCTATTAAAAGATCAAACTCTAATCTCAAGCGTAATCCCTAATTTCAATGGTTGAGATTAGATCTTGACTCGCTGAGATCAATGGCTATGGCTTAATTTGTTGTTGGCTTATTTTCCCTTTTATAAAAAGGTACCCAACAATTAAATTAAATTGCCATCTAAAATCTTGAATTAGCAAATTCATTAATTAATTGTCATAGGAGATAATTAAGGCGACTCGCTGCCTAAGTCACCTGACACAAGGATTCAGGATTTGTAGGATACGGGGATTCGAGTGTCGGATTCAGACACGTTGACCCCCTGGAACAAGACACGTAAGATTCGTTATATATATATATATTAAAAATTAGATTTTTCTTACACAAATTCTCATTAATGATACAAATTCATTGATTTCAAAAATAGATCTTCATCTAGATGTTAGTTTTACTGTTTACAAAATAAGTTCGTAACATTATAGCATGCATAGTATATACAAAATTCAAATATCTGCATAAACCCTCACAAACCTTATAAATACTCCCAAAGCTCATAAACCCTCATAAATCCTCACAAACCTCATAAACCCTCCCTCATAAACCCTCACAAACCTCATAAACCCTCATAAACCTCATAAACCCTCCCTCATAAACCTCATGAATCCTCACTTTTTTGGGATTCGAATCCCAAAATCATGACACGAAGTGTCCTAACAGGACACGACCAGGATTCGATGGTGTCTTGTTAGGACATGTGGTGTCCCATTTTAGGATTTGAATTCCCATCGAATCGTGTCGGACTCGTGGGATTCGGACACGTGGCCTGTTTTGGACGAATCTGGTTTCATAGCGCGCTGCTTGTCATGGCACCTGATCCATGCAGAATCATCTTCCAAGCTACAATCTCAACAATTTTAACTGGAATAAAAATTGTGATTTTTTCCTTGGAAAACAAAATGTGGCAGACAAACTTCTGGGTTTTAGCCACAGGCTCAACAATCAATGCATGGGCCAATTGTGATTTGAGAATACAAACATCAGCCGCAACAATACCAGATTGCAGAGAATAGAGCTGTTGAGTAATTTTAGGATATGTGCTCTGATAAAAATTAGTGAAGGTTGAACAACATGAGAAATCCAAACATGTGTGTCTTGAGATCAAAGAGATGATAAAACTGAAGAAGAGTTTAATATTTTTGTATTTTTGTTATCTGCCATCATAGATGCCATGCATATGGGAACATTCTGACTACTTTGTCAGCTGTTAAACATACAAGTTTATTAAACAAGGCTTTTAAGTTTTCACATTGATAAGGTTAAATGAGGGCAGAAAATGTCTCTCTATGATTCAATAGGAAAACACCTATAAAACCTTTCTAACTGGCAAAGCTTGATATATCTGCTCACCTAGCTAGTAGGGAGGAGACTTAATTCTGGGCTTTAGTAACAAGCTTATCGGGCATCACATAAATATTTTCAGACAAGTCTATAGATGGATAGATTAACCATTATCAAACTAGTCAGAACCTACATAAGGTCATCAATGCATGAAGCAATTGGTGACTTAAGATTACAAATATCAGCTGATGGAAAGTAGAGCTAAGAACTTCGAGTATAGGTGCTTTAATAACAATAAATGAACTTTGAGCAAGATAAGGAATCCCACACATATTGCAAAGAATTGAGATCAAAGAGACAATAAGACTGAAGAAATATTGTCATGGGGAAAGGAGTTGAAGTATGTGACGAGGAACTGGACAATAACATGTAGCTGCGAGGATGTAAATGTCAGCCTCAAAAAATCAATTCATTAATTGTGAAATATTTGCACACAAATGAAGAAATGATTCCTGATGGAGGAACCTCAAAGCCTGGATGTTATGTAATTTTTCCTACCATATGTGTGCATGTGCTCAAAAACACACATGTAGGTGTGTTTGTGTGTAAAATGACCCTGCATTATGACCCCACAGACTTGGGACCTAATACAGCATAATTATTGTTTGACACATTAATATTAATATTCTCAATGTTTGCAAAATGGTATCTATTTCCCATTCTAGTTTGTAAGAAGTCTTTCAAATATAGTCTAACCTATTTATGGCTAAGTCACATGACGAGACACAAGACATGTAGGACAGGGGAAATACAAGTGTCTGACAAGAGACACAATGTCCCCAGAAACAGGACACGGATGGCATGTTACTTACACACAAATTTGTTATATATATTAAAAAATATAAGAAATTAGTAAATCACACATGCGAAAGTGAATTTAGACAATTATTCGATTTTTATAGAATTTGGAAACTAAAAACATTTAGAATTTTACATGATCATGATACAAATTCAATTATAAAACTTTTGCTCTTTAGCTTGTTGTCTTGCTAAAACAATGTTTTTTTCAGCTTTTGAAGCCACTATTGCAGCCCCACTTCTTGTAGATGGAGCACTAGCAGATCCTGAAGAAAATAAAGGAGGGGGGGCAACATCAGTGGGGGCATTCCTCCCTTTCCTTTAACTTTTCCAGCTGCCCTTGATAATTGAGCCATGATTTCTCTGAAATGAGGAAGACAATCGACTGTTGTAGGAAAAAAATTGAAGTTTGGTGGACAAATAGACTTGCACAACACTTGGAATCCCTTCTAACACCACACAATAACCTTCCACTGTACTCCAAAATGTTTGACACCTCCAACCTATTGAGTGAAATGAGCTCAAATGAAAGGTTAAATGTGTTTTTATGAGGTGCAGGCCTCTTTTATGGGGGGACATAGTGAGGGCATCTGTTGGGCACATCTTTGGCTGGTGTCCACTGTCATGTGAATAGGGCACATGCCAAACATGTGTCGGACACATGTCCTCATGTATTGCGTCTGACACATAGGATAAAGGAGACAGGCCCTGTTTGGAGGTGCCCTGTTACATAGATTTTTGGGCATAATAACATGTTTTTTTTAATCTTTTCTGGGGGGAAGGAATTGGAGCAGGTAAAACAAAAAAATATGATAAGATATAGTCCAAGTTGAAAAGAAATGGTTGACATTGAAAATTTTTGTGCTATAATGTTCCAAAGATTAAGAGTTACAGGATCATTTAAAGGTTTCATGGATGCCTTGGTTTTCTAGTGTTTCAAATGATAAAGTGAGGCATAGCAACAGTGAAGGGTAATACAGTAAGGTGAATTTAAGTTAATTGTTATTTAATTTTTAGGTTGTAGTATTTAAGGTCAGAGTTGGCCATAGCTGGAAATTGGGAAAATTAATATCCAACATGAGTTGATTCTAGAAGGTAGTTGCTGGTTGGCATGCATAATTATAACTATAAGCAGTAGGTAAAATCATCTTGTAAATTTCTTCATAGTTTTAAGTTCTAGGATGTTCTTCAAACTCCTGAAATCCAAAATCTTCTTGGAAGATGATACCATATCTTAGTTTTGTTATTGGACCTTTTTTCTCAAAAAGTAAAAGGCAATATAGGATGTATATACTATATACTCATGAAGTTCAATCAGAGATAAATGTAAAAGTAGACAGTGAGATTGACAATGGTGTTTTGTTTTTGCACCATATTGTCAGGAAGCTCAGCCTTCAACAACAACCAATGAAGCCTCTCCAAATATGGGATGTGATCCTGGCATTTTTGAAAAAATGTCCACAGATAGCAACATTTCTGAGATCCCATTTCATTCCAGAAAGCGAAACAGAAAATCACTCGTGAAGGCTCTTACATCCCAGATTTCAAATGCTGGGTTCAGTTTATATAGGAAAGAATACAAATCGAGAGAAAGCTCATCTTTCCAGTCTTTATTGTTTCGGAATAAAATGCAAAACCATAATCTTAGCTCAAAAAGAAAAAGGTTACAGATAGACAATGAAGATGCCTTAGATTTGAAGGTAACATGGGAAGAAGCTCAAGACTTTCTCTGCCCTCCTCTAACAGCTGTTCCAAGTGTTGTGATCATTGAAGGTCATGAGTTTGAAGAATATGAGGTATGGTTTATCATGTTCATTCATGCAGTGAATTTCTATTTTGTGAGTTTGCAATGTCTTAGCATTTTAAAGGATATTCTTCTTTATAGAAGTTTGATATGAATATGTCGTGGGCTGTACAAAACCAGTCTGTTTTCTTACCAAAGGTTTACAACACATGGAAAGTAATATCTAGACTATTCATGCCAATCCAAAAAATTGTTACTGGTTCAAATGAAAGAGAGATAGTACTAACTAGCATTAAATAGTAAAATGTGGTCTCCATTTTTTTTCCAGTTATTTATTGCATTTAGATAACTCTGTAGAAGTTCATAGATTATTCATTATTTGTTATAGACCATTTATCACCAATGGCATTTTGGAAAAATATGGGTTCCTCCAATAGTATGCATTAACCTCTTCTAAAAAAGAGTGAAATTTGTTTAAATATATAGAGATTGGCTAGGTAGAATCGACTTGCCAACATTTTGGAACCCACTGCAAGACTCATGTCAAATTGTCTGGTCCTTCTCTGCTCTTGTCCCAGAAAAGTAATTTCATTATCATGGAAGTTTCGAAGTGAGAGACATTTTTCACATCTATTTATGTGCATGTAGATTATACTTGATAATTGCAAGTTTTCAGCCCATTATCAGTTCAGTTAAAAGTTCAGTCAGGTAGTAATGCACATTGTTTTTCCTTGAGTGTAATAATTTAATTGTAAAGTATCTTGTAGGTTGATGTTAACGTCAGCCAATCATATTAATTTTCTAGAGGGGCTTGCAATATCTCTGAGGTAAAGGTTGTTGTAATGCTCACATACATTTCTATACGTTATTGTTCGTAGGTGGATTACACCCTAGTTGTATGGTTAGCAGAAGAAAACTTGGATAATGACAACTTACAATGTTGATGCAATAAATCTCAGAGACCAATAAAAATAAATAATACGAGATGGTGCCTCATCACACAATTGGATGCAATATTCTTACGTATGAAGAGGTAGGGAATGGCCAATGGTGGTTTTTCTTCATCAAATAATTGCAATAATCATGATAATAATAAGATACACTATAAGTCCCTAACCTTTAAGGTGACTTGACCTCGAAGCTTAGAAAGAGGGATATTCATTTGATCATACATTAGTTTTCTCTTAGATCTTCAACCAGTAAATTTTCCATTTGATTAGGCAGCTTGTTATCGGCATGGATTATTAAGGATTTTGTAGGCATCAATAGAATGCCTTCATACTCAAGGATGAATTTGCCTTCTTCATCAAGGATTGGTAACTCCATCTCTACTGGATAAGGATTACTCGATTTCCTCCTCAAGCATGACACATGGAACACATCATTGACTTGACTTGACATATGGAATATATCATATAGCAGAAGCAACCTTGCTTATTTTTTTGCAGATCTGGTAGGGTCCATAGAATTTAGCCCCTAACTTGTTCTTTCTGCCTTGCTTAAGGGGAAATTGTTTATAAGTTTGAAGGAGTACAAAGACACAATCAACTTGTTGAAAAGTACTTTCAGGTTGGTGACACTCAACTCGTGTAATATGATTTTGAGCATTAGCCATGCTTTCCTACAATATGTAGATAATCTTTTGTGATTCTTCCCAATAATCTCGAATCTAGGAACTTTGATGTCAAAGTGAAGAAAATGTAGAAGTTTAGGCATGTCGTAACCATACACAACTTTGAAAGGAATAATCTTAGCAGAAGCATTGCAATGTCCCCAATTTTGTAAGCGTGGGAGTCACCAAGGAATTTTGCTCAATTTTAGTAGTAATAATTAAAAATGGGCAAATATTATTGGAGAAAGGTGGCTAGTATTATTTTATTGGAGAATAGCGACAAATTATTATTTTATTATAATAGTTGCAAAAGAAACTTAGTGGAGAATGGCCCCCCCCAATAGAATAATTTTAAAAAGGAGTCTAGAAGCATGAGGAGAAATTATAAAAAGAGGATGGACTCATTTTGTGGATTATATTTTGACTATTACACTTCACATTACATCTTTTCTTGGAGCTCTTTAGCACAAGAAGAGAAGCGTTGTTTAGCACAAGAGTTCCAAGCAGAATTCCACCTTCATTTTAGAGAACTTTGAGTGTCTCCCTACTACTTAGTGAGGAAATTTGGGGAGTACAATTCAGGATTTCCACAGAGCTTTATTGTAGGTGTTCACTCAGTTTTACGCACTTCTTGGGTGCAGAGGCAATTTTTCGAGCACAAATTTCTTTAGTTGGAGTGAGTTGGGAGATCCGGTTATTTGCAAAGAGATTTCCTACCTCGAGACCAAAGTCTTGGTAGTGTTTTGCAGGGCTGAAGTCTTGGCCATTTGGTGGGCCGAATTTCTCCATTCTGGCAGTGCACAGAGCTCACTATGGAAAGTTTGCGCAGGGGAAGAGTGAAACTAATTTCTGTTAGTTTTTGTAGCATCATATGTGTTCTAGCCTTGAAATTTTGTGGAGAGGCTAGAATACATGAGATCTCCAAAAACCAGAAATTGTTTTTGGAAATTCCGCGTAGAAGTGTCTCAGTTAGATTAATAACCATTTTTTAAATATTTCCGAAGTCCAAACTTAGGGAATATGGTTAATTAATCAATATTAATTGAGATAAGGCGAGATTCATCTAGAATCTCAAATGGATCAATCTAGAGATGATCCTAACCATTGATTAAGTTCTAATCTTGGCTGTTGGAGCTCCAACAATGGATTATAAGAGGAGGTCGATGTGGATATGGAGAATACAGTAGAGCAAATACTTAGTTGCTTCGGCAGTTCGATTTTCTCAGTAGCAACAACTCAGCAGAGAAGATAGAGTTAGAGGGTGAGTAGCAAGTGGAAGAGGAGGGCAACAACATTGTGGGAGGAAGTTTTCCAGTTCCTGGAAGAGGCAAGGGAAGGATGGTCGAAATGCTCAGAGGGCAACGTAAGCTCTGTGCAGAGGGTTACGTAGGGAGCTCAACGCAAAGGCTAGGGAGGCAATTTCAGAGGCAGAAAATAGCTGTGGGGTGAGAGAAAATTCTCACAATAATTTTGCCAGTAGTTTCCTCAGATTAGATTGCCAGTTGGGCATCTAAATTATTGTACTCAGAATTACTGCTAAAGAATAATAATAAAACCCTTATCTGTTGCACCAGTTTTCCCACATTGGGTTTTTTGGGGAAAATTGTCCAAAAATAATTGTGTCAAAATTCTTGTGTGTGCTAGAATTTCTCAGTTTTTAGCATTTTATTTTCCGCAGTATTTTTATGGTGAAAATTGCAGTTGTAATTTTATTCGTTGTAGCAAATAAACTACATAATAAAATTTTCAGTTAGAAGAATAATTTCCAGTTGCTGGAATAGTTAAAAATTTCACATGGTATTAGAGTCAAGTGAATAAGCCAGAGAGCTTAGGAAAACAAAGGAAAGGAATTTTGTTGCTCAACAAGGGCAACAAGCCGAAATTCCCGAAGGCAGCGCAATATTTTGCCAAGGGGCTGAGTTGCTTCTGGAAAGACCTTTTTTTTTATAATTTAAGAGGGGCGAAAAATTTCGATTCTTCCAGATCGAGTGATTCCAGAGGCAAAGGGAGCAACTTAGTACCTTCGTTGGGCAGATCTATAGCTGGACACAAAGGGTTTTGCAGTAGGTTGCTAGAGTAGTGCCAACGTTGGGGTGGAAAAGAGGAATAACACAATATAAAATTTTCAGCATAGCCATGGATGGAAGTAATATTCAGGAGACTTCAGGTTTGCATTCCAGATTGGAGGACGAATTTGCTTGCTTAGCAGGATCAAACTTCACAGGAAGTCTGGTATATAGACAGTGGAGCATCAACTCACATGACAGGGGTTAGAAAATATTTCTCTAACTACAAAGAGGAGCAGATGAATTTCCAGATTACTATGGAAAGCATAACAAAATGTACTCCAAAAGGGAGAGGTACAATAGATTTTCAAAGGGAGTCAGGAGCAAGCACCAACACTACTGATGTATTGCATGTGCTAGGTGTTGTCGCACAGAATGTTTAGGCAGCATGACAACTTATTTCTTCTTGATAACTTGTTTCCATGGTAGTCATGCGATTTGAATGATTAAATTCCATGATCGTCATATTTTCCTCTAGGGCTAATAACTTGCTTTGCATAGAATTAATTTCCCTGTCATGATTAGCTTTCATGGTTTCGATTTCCTTAGCATGTTGACTTTGCATGTCGATCCTTATATCCTCCATATTCTGAGCACACTTTTCTACTATGGTGGCTACGTGATCGGAGTGTTTAATTTTAATGATTTCCATCTCCTCATCACTTTTTTCTAGTTGAGTGTACAAATTTCTCATATCCTTGACGTAATCAGTTATAAATTTTTCTTGATTAAGCTCCATATTTTTTACCAGCTGTGTTTGACTGAACTGCATGTCTTTAACCAACTGCTTTAGTTCTTCTATAAGATGCTTATCATTCTCCCTTTCATTGTCGACACTGATTTGATAACTTGTTCCTGCTTTTCCACTATCATGGATTTGTCTTGCAACTGTACAAGTGGATGGCACATTTTGATATGGAGAATTGTCTTGAAATCTTTCATTGACAGTTGGATCCTTTACAAGATCACTTTCATTTTGTTGCATAGAACTAGGGGCACAAGGCGAGTCACCTTGATCACCATATCTATCTATAAAAGCATTGATGATGTCTTGTAAAGAAGCAAAAGAATCTTCAAGACAATTATGAAACCAATTCAAAGCATCACCCTCTAAAGAAAAGGCGAATAGACACATCTTCACATCTTCATGTTTATATTGGGAAGAACTACAATATTTGATTATTGTATGAGTAACCTTGCATAGATGCTTTCTAGCAGCGACTGAATAACCACCTGAGAACAAAGGCAATTTATGAATGGCCTCTTCTGGCATATCATGGAGAAAATTAGTAAAATGACGCGGGGTAAACAAGTCATCCATGGTAACTTGCTTAAAGGGATAAGGAGGGACCAAATGGATGCTAGAGAGAGACCCCTACTCAAGAAAATCAAGAGATCCTCAAGAAGCGAGCTTCTAGTAGAAATTCTTGTAAGAAATGAAAGAAGTGGAATTGCTACTTGAACATGAATCTAGCTCCAGGATCCAAGAGGCAAAAACAACTGGATATAAGGAGGGCTTCTTGTCTGAGAAATAATAAATGAGAGAAGTGGAGTTGCCACCCAAACAAGAAGCGAACCGAAATGTCCGGTGCTAAAAGTGCAGATGAAACGATTAATGAGACGACGAAAGATAGGGCGATGAAAAGATCAAATGACGCCAGGAAATGTTGTGCTGATTGATAGGCTAATGAATGGCAGAAAAGATGAGATGATTAAAACAATGTCGAGGAAACCAAGGAGAAAAAAACTCTGTCCCCAGCAACGACGCCAAAAAATGTTGGCATTGCCGGCTAAAATGAATGACAGAAAGATGAAGAATGATGAGGAAATGTCATTGAAACTCTGAGAATAAAATATCCTTGGCAACGACGCCAAAAAATGTTGTCGTACATAATGTCTAGGCACCACGACAACGACTCAGATCGGGGGTTGTCACCTTGATCCCCAATCTCTCCGTTTAAGCTGTCTTCCTACAGCAGGCTAAGGGGGCTAGACCCTATGGAAAAATGGTATGAAGAAGAACTAATTGGGAACCAACTAGTTCGAGAGACACAATGAAGCGATCAAGTACTTGATTAAGATTTAGCAAGACTTATAGGATTTGATTAGATTTTAAACGATTGATACCAGTGCCTTATGGAGTCCATGATTCTACTAGGGAAATTAAGACCAAGTAATCGATTAGCAACTACTGCTTAGATGAATGACTATCTTATATGAAATGAAGATCCTAAAGCTAATGTGAGATGCAAGAATCTTGGTTAATTTTAGTTAAATGCCTACTTAATGTGAATCCTTCGATTCTTTCTGTGTTGAGCCTGATTTCGTAGTAATTGACAAAGAGAAGATAAGGCGAAGCACACTAAGGTGTGATTAACGATACCTCTCCTGAAAATCTAACATACCCGGTGCCTCCGGCGCTGCAGAGAGCTGCGGCTCTGACCACTGCAACGTCACCGTTTTAAGTACTATTAAAAGTAGGCTTCTCAAGCAAAGATGGATGGATATCTATCTCTCTATCGACCAAGCTTATGCTTGGAAGTAAATTTTATTTATGCAAAACTAACTTATATGCGAATGCACTAGATGATGGGATGAAGTTAGACTTGAAGATTAGAAACATTTGTGTTGCAAAAGCCCTCAATTACCAAAATGAAATGTTCGCTTTATTGGATGTAGACTTGAAAATAAACTCCTGAAAATATTACAATTAAACCATGAGCTTATTTCAAATCTTTCTGATAAAATTATAGCTCAAAGAGAACAAAGACAATTTAATATCAATGTCAACAAAGGTTCACAAATGCTCAGCTTAGGAAACAAAGATATCCGATCTATTATAATTCCATGACATAGCATTTTAACAATTACTTGAAAATATTCGCAATATATTTAACATGTAACACATCAAATAATTCAAGCAATGACGATCAATTTCAATAGATGCAAGATATTCTAGCAGTTAAATTTCTAGAGATCCAAATACTTTAAACACCATGAAATTTAAATGCTAATCAATTCCAATCGTAGAATTAAAATGATTTATGCTTAGTGAACCAAATCTAGGAAAATTTACCATCTTCCTATAGTTAATCTTTAGATGCAAAAATTTTAAGCGTTCTCTTTTAGATTTTACCCTTAATGTGACCAAAGTAAAACAAATCAAAATGATTTAATAATTTTTTAAATTTTTTAATGGGCCAGAGGCCACATAAAAAATTTTAAAATCTTTTAACGCGGAAAATCACTTTTGATTTAAATTTTTAGTCACACAAAATGAACCATTTTCGGGTTTTTTGAAATGTTTAGATTTCTTTTTTAGAATTTTTATATTTTAAATCAAAATCATAAAAAACAAAAACAAAAATGTGAAACTAAATGATATTAAATAAAAAAATAAAAATAAAAACGAATGCCAAAACAAAAAGTTGAAAGTTAAAAAAATTTAAAGTATAAACAAACAATCAAATAAAAGTCGAAAGCCAATACAAAACCAAATAAGAAAAAAATCGAAGCCTAAATTAAAATGATTTTGACCAACTCTTTCTAAAAAGAAAAGAATAAAAGAAAAAAAAGAAAAAGAAATCGAATGCATAAAAAAAAGGGCCTAACCCTAACACATTAAAACCAAAACATAAAATAAAAAGTCGAAATGTATGTTTGCTGTTGTGAATGCAGGTGCAGGCCGACGTAAAGAGCTGAACGACGGCTAGGAATGAGAAAACGCGGAACAAGAAGAGGGTTGGCTGGAGCTGCAAGGGGAGCTTGGGTAGCAGAAAAATGAGGAAGGGGGAACACAGGGATAGCAGGTCGAAGGCTGCAGGTTAACTAAGCGGTTGCAGCAAAGAAGGATGCGGGTTACGTGAGAATGGCCAGCGAGGAAGGATGGAGAAGAGGGAGAAGAGCTGAGTGAATGAGAGAAAAACATGGGTTAGGGTTGAGGGTTAAGCAGCAAGGAGAATGGAGGAGTTAGGGAAAGCGAGGGCTGCGAGGAGAAGAAAAAGACTGCTGGAGAGAGCAACAAGGAGAGAAAAAAAGCGAGTTGGGATAGAAGAAAGAAGCAGCAAACAGAAGGGTTGCGATTTGGCAGCAGAAAGAAGAACTCAGATTTTGCAGAGGGGAGAAAAAAAACACAGCAGAAGAGGGGCAAAGACGCAACAGAGGAGGCAACAAAATTTTAAAGGGTTTCAGGGTAGCAGACGGTAGCCCAACAACCTTAAAAATCTTTCCAGAAATTTATATTTTTTAAAATGATATATTCCTTATTCAAATCCTCTAAGGAAAACTCATGAAATCCCCAGATCTAAAATTCAAAACCCTCGGATTGCAAAAATTTGGATAGACTCCCTGCAAAATAATTTTGAGGCTAGATCTTACCCTCCAGGGCCTAGATCTAGCTTCAAACTAAACTTCACCTTCAGATCTACAATCCGTACCTGAAAACAAAAACACCCAAGATCCAGATATACAAAAAATAAATAAAACCCTAAAAACCCAAGTCAAAAAACAAAAAAATTATAGATCTATGCACAAGAATAGCAGATCTACCAGATCTGGCAAGTGTGAGTCCAACTCCGCTCCCAGATTTGATAATCTAAGGCTCTTAACAACGAGGTTTATCAATTTAGGACAAAAAATTAAATTTTTAAATTTAAAAGGAGGTGCTTAGCCCAAAACCCTTCATGCATCACCAATAAAAATCTTATGATCAGCCTGGGATCAAATTAAGCTGGGCTCTTCAAAAAATACGAATTGGAGTTGGCTGGTCCAACTGAAAACTTCCCCAAACGCCCGATGATCTAAAAATCAAGACTTTCTTGCAAAACCCAATCCAACCATTAAAATAAAGCGAAAAAATGATAATAAAATTAAGATAAATAGAGATATTTGCTATTACATTCAAAAATTAGATTATCACTTAAACCCAAGTGGCTGAGCAAGATGCCTGTACTCAAATCACTCTTCAGAAGCTATCATCAATGGCTAAAAAGAAATTTATGGATGAAAATGACACATCTTACAGTATTTCCATGAAGAGTAACACCGACGAAAAATTAACCCCAGTGTTTCTTTATTATCCGAATAAAAATTTACACTTTTCGCTTAGCACACGACTCAAATGTCGGAAGAATTGACTGACAAATGACTTTCCTATTTAAAGATAAATCCTCCAATGGCTAGTTCGAGTGATCCTTGTCAAAGCAATTTCGACTGTTGATGAGGATCAAAATTTCTTTTTAATTTCATCTGTCGAAATTTTAAATTCTTGAGGAAATTCGAATTTTTCAATTAAATGCATTTTAATTAATTCAAAAATTAATTTTTTGAATTAATTTCCTCAAAATTTTGACTTTGACTTAACCCCAGGGACCAAAGGCTTAAAATTTGGCAAAATAATTAATTTACCTTAGTCTCGGGACCTTTTAAAATTTGAATTTTAAGGATTAACGAATTTTGCCTTTGGAGAATTTAAATTTGCCTAGGACCTAGAATTAATTAAATTTATGGCTTAGGATTTTAGTTAATTTTTTGGCCAGAAAATTTAATTAATTCACTTATGAGGAGATAAATTATTTTTTCCAACCCTCAAGACACTTTACATCATAATTTTCATATTTTTATATCATAAGGGAGAAAACCCATTTGAAAAAGACCCTCACAGACTACCCATTTCTGCGACACAAATATAATCCATCTAACCAAGCAATTTGTAATAAAATAACCTAACCAAATAGTTAGCATTATTCCCAAATCACTTTTACATAGACTTGATCTAGAACACTAGGACTTGCCTAAGATCTCAGTGAAAAAATCCATTCTGACTTTGGGGTAAGGCTGAATGAAAATTCTACTGACCATTTGAGAATGGGTCGGTGAGACAAAAAACCTCCCGGAATGATGATCATCACCAGAAAAGTAGGTTTACTTAGGCAATTACATACACGACACGGATCTGCTGAGATTATTTACATTATACACATGCAATTTAGTTTACATAACATCTTGGAAGTGACACTGATGATGATAGTTGTATGACACGAACACATCGATTAGGCGCTAGCCCTTTTGCAAAAAAAGGGGGTGTACTGCTATGGGTCGTTGACACGTAGTGGTCAACACTAGGATTGGGTATGAACCTGATTTCAGTATCCTAGTTACAGGATAAAGGGTATGATATTCACTTCGTAGGCAAGAAAGTGTATGTTAAACACCCAAGCTGGAAAAAGGTAAGATACATTGGAGTTCGAAGTAACAGATTGTACCGGTTACAGATTGATTCTCCAGTGGCACTAATAGGTAGTGACAGTAGTGGTGGGAAGGAGATGAATGAGTTATGGCACAAGAGAATGGGACATCTACACCATGGGGCACTTAGAATGCTCAGAGAACAGTAACAGGGGTTCTAGAACTTGGCACATAACACGATGTTGTGTACAGAGGATGCGTACTTGGGAAGTATGCTAAGGCAACATTTCCAAGACGTGATAGCAGAGATGATGGCATGTTAGGACTGATACACTAAGATATTTGCGGCCCGATGTCCACTAGATCTCTCAGTGGTGCCAAATATTTCGTCACCTTTATTGATGACCATTCCAGAAAAACCTAGATCTACTTCTTGAAGACCAAAGATGAAGTCTTCGATCGTTTTAGAGAGTTTAAATCTCTCATGGAAAATTTGATAGGGAAGAAGATCATGGTGCTTCGCTCAGATAATGGTGGAGAATATATTGATAAGGACTTCATAGATTTCTGTGTGAAGGAAGGCATCAATAGAGAATGGACAACTCCATATAATCCACAGTAGAATGGTGTGGCGCAACAGAAAAACATAACCATTGTTGGAGCTGCAAAAGTTATGTTATATGACCAAGATCTACCCAGCTTTCTATTGGAAAAAGCATGTAACACGATAGTATATATTCAGAAAATGACTCGTCATAAAGCATTGGGGAAGAAAACGACATAAGGAGTCTTCACAGGGAAGAAGCCAGAAGTTAGCCACTTAAGAATTTTTGGCAGCGTTGTTTATTGCCACATGCCAGATGATAAACGTACCAAACTGGATTAGATAACAGAGAAGGGGTTCTTTGTTGGGTACAACGAAACCTCGAAGGCATACATAATCTACATTCCTAGCAATAGGAAGATTGCAGTAAGGCGAGACGTGAAGTTCATGGAGGACCAAGCTTTTAGGAGATTCCTGCAGGAGATCAAAATTAGTTAGCAGAAGCTCCTTTGGTCCAACAACAGGGGTAGCCACGGGGGCATCCAGTGGGACAGGTAGGAGGACAATCACAAGGATCGAGTATTGTTACCAGTACCAGTATTTCCTCAGGTGCAGGAAATCCAGGGAGTTAATGTCTTTGTGAATGATAACTTTATCTTGAGGATAATGGTAATTTATACACTTAAGCATTTTTATCGTGATATCTCTTGTATCTTCTTGGCACTTGCTAAATTGGCACATACTCTTGTGGTTGAGATTGTCTCTTATTTTCATTTTGATAATTTTGCTTAAAATAAACAATCTTAACTTAAGAAGCACTCAATAATCTTGCATTAAGCATCCTAAGATCAGTCTTGCATTAATAACTTACTTCCAAGCATAAGCTTGGTTGATAGAGAATAGGACCACTTTTCTCACCTAGCTTGAAGAGCCTAGCAACTCTTTAGTGGTTAACATGATGGCCTTACAATTGTCGGAGCTGTGAAAATTTCTGAATGTAACAAACCAGAAATCCTACTGCAGTAAACTGATTTGCATAACCTACTTGTGTTCAGTTTAACAAGTTATTTTCAGAATTATTCAGAAATTACTAATGCAAATACACTGCAGTCTACACTAATATAAAAATCAAGTACTGAAAAATAAGTGAGACAACCACCCAAAGGACACACTTATTTTTGGACTAAACGTCCTTGGAAAAACCCAGTGTGGGAAAACCGGTGTAGCAGCTGTGAGAGTTTTCTATTATTAAGCAGAAGTTCTTAATACAAATGTTGGTATCCCTCCTAGCAAACTAGTGAGATAGAAATACAATGACGAAAAACTTGAGTGAGTTTTACCTCACTTCACTTGGCAGATTCCGACTGATTCGACAACAAAACTGGCTTGCCACGGTTACAATTGCGCTGCACCTTCGTAGTAACTGCGTGGGCCTGTGTGGAGCTCTCCGAGGCTCTGTGTCAGCTCTTCTGCCCAGTGTGTCAGCTTTCCTGGTTGTTCCGATAGTTTCTGGCAGTTCTGACACTCTGCGTGGAAAGCAACTCTCTCCCTTTGCGCTGGCCCTTCTGGCTTTGCGTCAACGCTGCGTGGGCCCAGACTGGCCCAACGTCAGCTCTCCTGGCTATTGTGTTGCCTCCACAAGCTTCTCTCCACCTCTCTGTCTGTATTCCTGAACTATCACTACCCCTCAACTGCAAGATCTCCCCAATCGATTTTCCTCCTTAGAAATTCTCACCTCATAAAGTTGGTTTCCTCAATCTCTTTGTGTGTCTTCTCCAACTAACCCCATGCCAAAATTTATACTTTTCCTGTTGATAAATCAACGACTGAGATTAAGTCTTTAATCAACGGCTAAGATTAAATTAGACTTGATCCTCGTCTCTTAGAAGCTTCTCACCCATATTTTCATTAATACCTATTAATATTTTAATTTTCCTAAGTTTAGACTTAGGAACCCCATTAAAAATATTAATTGTTTTAATAAAATACAATCCGTGTGGAATTTCAGCAAATGATTTCTGGGTCTTGGAGATCTCATGTGTTCTAGCCCCTCCACAAACTTTCAAAGCTAGGGCACATTCGATGCTACCTAAAAATCAATAGGAGCCATAGTCTCTGCAGCACCAGAGGCACTAGGTGGTTAGTACCTAAGGGAAGGTATCATTAATCAAGCCTTTGCTTGCTTCCCCTTGGCCTCTTTCTGACAACATACTCTAGAGACTAGCTTCAAAATAGTTAAGAGGAAGGATATGCCTATAATAGGCATCTAATGAAAAGCAACCAAGATTTTTGAATCACACCTAAGTCTTAGGATTTGCATATCATATAGGATAGTTAAGCATTCAAACAACAATTGTTCATTCAGTTACTTGGTCTTTAATCGATATAAAGCAAGAAATTGACTCCATAAGGCACTGTTCTCACATCTAATTCTAATCTAATATTTAAATCTTGCTAAATCAACCAAGTGGCTAGGCCATTCAATCTTGTCTCTTGGACTCGTTGGTTACCAACAAGTCTTGCATTTCTATCTTTCATAGGGACTAGCCCCCATAGCCTGCTGTTGGGAGACAACTAGAATGGAGTGGTCGGGGATCAGAGTGACAACCTCCGCCCTGAGTCGTTGTCGCATCGTGCCTGTACAATCTGAGTGATAACGTTTTTTGTCGCCATTGTCGGTGATATCTTATTCTCATCACTTCAATGACATCTTCTTAATCTTCTTATTGTCTCATCATTCCTTATCCCATCAACGCCACATTTTTTGGCGCCATAATATCTTTTCATCTTTTCATCACCTTATTCTTTGTCCTCTCACTAATCTATTCGTCTTTTCTATCTGCACCTGTAACACCTAGATATTTTGGTTGGTTTCCTGTTTGGGTGGCGACTACACTTATTCATCCATTTACAAGAGCTTACTCTTGAAGAAATCTTGGTAGCTTGCTTAACCCCGCTCTCGATCCTTAAAGGGATCTAAGAGCTCGGTTAAGCAAATTACATTCTAGAAAGCATTTAATCTTTCTTGGACAAGAAGCCCTCCCTCCTATCCACTTGCTTTTCCTTAATCCCGCCAATCAAGAATTCATGGCTTATTACAACCCTTGCAACTTTGCCTATATCCAAGGGTATCTTCATGATCTTCCAAATGCTGCTATAGACAAGCTTCTGATCTTCCAAGGGAACAATGCAATCAATGTTGTTGAGCACATAAAGAAGTTCAACACCTTTCTGCAAAGATATGCTGATGCGTCTTCATATAATCATGAGGATGTTAAAATGAAGTTGTTTGTCCAATTTGCATTGGATTGGTTCCATGACAAACGGGATAATGCTTTTGACTCTCTGTGGGCCCTTACTGATGCATTCAAAGATAAAATTGGGGACAAAAGAGAGGGAAAATATTTGGTTAAAGAGCTTAACTCCACGAAGAAAAGGGAAAATGAGACAGTTGAAGAGTTCAGTCAAAGATTTAATAGTCTTCTAAAGGATATGTCTCACGATTACAAGCCTCCCAACAAAATAGTGTTGGAACACTACCTTGAAGCCTTTTGCATTAACACTCAATATGAGATAAGATGTGCTAAGCCTGCCATTATAGATGCTGCTCAGAATACAACCTGAGAAGTTAGAAATGGATAAGAAAGTTTTAGGTAAGTCAAAGATCCCTGGTTTTGAAAGAAGCTTGGTCACGTCTAAAGGGAAAGAAATAAAGGAAGGAAAGCATGACTCAATTAAAGAATTTACTCAAATAATTAAGGAAATGAGAATTGAGCATGCTAGAACAATAAGTGACATGTTGTCTAGGCTAATCCAGATGGAAAGAAATCAAGTAAAGAATGTGCAGCCTAGAAATAACAATAATAACAGAGGAAACAACAATCCATGGACAAGAATAAATCCTCCTAATGATCAGAGACCTACTACTCTAGAGTCCGCCAATGTTGTTGATTAGCCTATCCCATTTTGAAGACCATGTGAAAGTTTCCATGAAGAAAGTGCTTATGCTGTTGTTCGGAAAATCTTGGATGATGCAACAAAGGAACATATAAATAATGTAAGTCAAAATTATTCCAAGGAAAGTCATTGCACATATATGATTTCCTCCTTCGCAATCAATAACTTCAGTGATGAAAATGATCCTATGACACAAATCTATGGAGAAACTCCATCTTAGGAACAAATTCTAGAAATTGCTAGAAGTAAGGGTTATACATATCAAAGGAAAAATAAAGACCAGAATTAGAATAAGCAGGTTGCATCTGAAAAGTATAAATTAGGATTAGAAGTTGATTGGCTGCATGGATTAACAATATAAAAATGTCTATCCCAGTTCTTGAACTCTTAAAGTTTCTTTCTCAAAGGGCAACATTCTTCAAGGCTTTAAGCATGGCCCAACAGGATAAGGTTGATTCACATCTAAAAGACGAAGAAGTTAAGTTAAAGTATCTAAATTGTTACATGACTAATGAAGATCATCGACCTTTCTTTCTCATCCTGGATATTAATGACTGTTTACTTCATAATTGTATGCTGGATTTCGGTGCTTCAATGAATATTATGACTAAGAAGGTTATGGATCGGTTAAATCTCAGAATCTCAAGACCATATCATAACATTTGCTCAATGGATTCTAAAAGGATTGAAGTTCTTGTTGTGGTTAAAGGTCTATATGTTTCCTTAGCTAGTTATCCATACAAAATCATCACCATGGATATAACAATCATTGATGTTCCAAATGTGTGGGAATGCTTCTCTCAAGGAAGTTTACGACCGATTTAGGAGGGGATGTATTTAGATGGATCTCTCATATGCTACTATTCCTGTAGCAGCAAGTAGTATGGTCAGGTTATACAGGGAAGTTGAAAGAAGATACCATGTAGAAGTTCTCAAGGGGCCAGAGAATGGTGAAGAAATTGAACCACAGGGTCATCCATCACAGTATGAGAATGAGTTCATTCAACTGGTTTACCACTTTTCTTCATCTCATCTTCCATCTCACTTTCCGAGCAAGAAAAGTAGTTTGCCTCAGTTTGACAGAGATTTGCAGCACAGTGATGAACATTTACACCAACTAAAATGGGTCAAGTTCTAGCAAGGGACATTTGATAAACAACCTATTGATTTACCTGTCGGCGAGCATCTGTTCCAGATTGTGCCACACAAATGACATCTGATGCTGTGAGGCATCCTTTATATGGTATCTCTAATCCTAGTTCCTTTCATTTATGTCATTAGTTAATTTTCTTTTTATGCATTCATGTTATGTTTTTACATTTCAGTTTGTTAGAGTAAATTTTTCTATTCCAGCAGATATTTTATATATGCATGATGATTTTGATTTTGAATGGATATCTATTTGATGGACTTCTACTTTCTTGGATACAAGATTCTGGATTCTCACGTCACTTCGATGAAGCAACGTGTCCCCATATGGAGCTAGATGTTCCACCCATTTTGTCATAGTTCCAAGGAAACAACTGTGCCAATTTTTTCAAAATTCAGAATGATCAGCCAACTAGTTATCATGTCATTGTAAACTCAATTTCTGCAAATTGTAATGTAAATGATGCTAGTACGACCGTTTAATTATGTAACAATCTATGTAAGCCTATGATTTTGGTGATGAATTTCATCCTAGGAGGTTTCTTATCTCACCGAATTATGTGTGTTTGTAAACACGAATAATTGACAGAGTTTTTCCCTCCAACTTAAACCCCAAACTAGGGTGATTTTATTGTCGAAGTCTTAGGTGAGTCCTAGTGTTCTTAGTCGAGTCTATTGTAAAATTGATTTGGGAATAATTTAAGCTATTTGCCTAAATTATTTTATTAGAGATCAATTGGTCTACTAGATCATATTGTGTCGCAGAATTGGGTAATATTTGAGGGTTTATAACGAACGACTGTCCCTCCTTAGAAGGTTGAATGTGTAATTATCTGATGTAAAAATATTTTAGTGCATAGTCCCTCACAATCAGACACCACAACTAAAGTATTTGAGGGTGGAAAAATAATTAATCCACTCTTGTGTCAATTAATTAATTTTTCTATCCAAAAATAAAATTAAATGCTAAACCATAAAATAATTGATTTAGAGTAAAAAATTTAAAAATTAGAAGAATTAATTTCTCCAAGTGGAAAATGACCAAAAAATTTGTGGGCATGAAGAAGTCAAGTTTTGGAGATCCCCCACCAAAGATAAAATGGATTTTTTAAGAAAAATTAAGCCTTTGGACCTTGTTGGTTAAGTCAAAGTCAAATTTTTGAGGAAATTAATCCAAAATATTTATTTTTGGATTAATAAAAAATGGTTTTAATGAGAAATAAAAAATTCCTCAAAAATAAATATTTTCGACGACAAAGATTAAAATTTGATTAAGTAATTATCGACGTTCGAGATTAATATTGATGGGGATCAAACCAACTAGCCATTATTTTCCACTTGGAGGGATTTTTTTATAAATAGAAGCCATTTTTCTTCTATTCATCATCTTTGGCCGATGTAGCTTTGTAAAGCTAGTGTGAAGCCACTGTTTTGCTGGGAACATTTGATTTTCATAATAAAAGACTTTGGGGTACAATTCATGGTGTTTTTGTTTCATTGATCTGTGGTATGTGCTCAGTATGTGCTTTCCTATATTGTGCTTAAACTTCTAATAAGCTTGTTATTGATTAGATGGGGACAAGAACATTCTATTAATAGATTTTGGGTCTGTTACCACTCAAACTAACAAGTGACTTAAAGGGTATCTCTAAAGGGCAAACACTAGACCAAGGGCAACAAATAGAGACTTAGCCCACTATCACCTCAGCTAAGGCTCCCTACTATTTACGGACTTTAACCCATGGGAGGAGACCCGATATATTATGGAGGGAATACTAGGGAAAACTTTGATCACAACTCCACCATAGGAATGGATTCAAAATTGGAGGAGGCCTTGAGGAAACACCAACACAAGAGAGGCTAGGAGATCGAACTTTTTGGAGGGCTATCTTGTTGAGAAAATGATGCCCTAGGTGACCCAACTTGGCTACACCTAGGAAAAGGTGAAAAGTAATTGATTTTAGGTGACTACCTCTTGGTAGATCAGTGCCTTACTCTTGGGAGAATGGAGTCTATGATAAATATGAATGAGGACATTTTATTCTTAGTCAAGGAAGCGTCAAGACTACTTTGCTAGCCTTTTAAGTCAAAGAGAAGCAATCTTGCAGCTTTTATACTTCGATGTGTGAAAGGTGATGGCTTATCAAGATGAATTCGTTGGTAGAATTACCCCTAGAATATTTCATTCAAATTACATGACTCATACATTGAGAGATGCTATATAGAGACAAAATTCCACAATTTAAGCAGTAAATGCATGCTGCAATTAGCCCTAAAAATAGCAAAAATCCTAATCCAATGTATATGACAAAGTAAAACAAGAATAACATTAAACATATGTACCTACACGTAATAGAAGATATCAGACCATCCATAATTTGACAATAGAGAAGCTCCAAGATAAGGTAAACCAAATCCACACATCAAAATTCATCCATAAAGCTCCAATTCATCGTCCAAGAAGAAGTGCGAAATTTTCAAGAGACATATCTCCAATTCAAAGTGATGATGAGAAAATGAACTCATCTCAGTTGTATTTATGCACTAATGAGGAGTTCGAATTAGTCTCCTTGGCCTACAGAAGCCCCAAAAATAAAACAATGTGCTAATATTCTAACTTTTGGTGACAAGCTCACCAAACTAGCCCACAAATGAAAGAATATGCCTCTTAAGAGGTCAAATGATGAATAATACATGTCGTAGAGCCCTCTAAGAGACTTGATGAGGTCCATTGGTGCCGTAATGAAGAGTAGGACCCTTAAAAGTGATGGACAAGGGGTTGGCCCCTTGTTTTCCAAACAATAAACCTGTGGTGCTCCCAATGGCTGTGGGGGCACAATAATAACCTCATGGGTCTCCAAATGAGTTGAAGATGCCTGTAGATTGTCTGCAAGGGTTCTGATGATGGTGTAGGGGATGCCACATCATCCTACAAGTCCTGGGTCAGCTGCCAAGTGCATGGTACATCTGTGGGGCCGACTGGGCAAAAGTGAGTCAGGTGCATCTTCCTCGTACAATAGGAATATCGCGAGCATCTCTGACCACCCTCGGGGAACCATGGAGTGCTTTCTATTGCTGTGGAGGCCCATGGATCTCAACACACACCCTACATGTGCCAATGTACTCCTTTAGAGGATTAGGATCCTGTATAGGGAGACCAAACCCAAGATGAAGACCATCTGCAATCCTGCATAAGATCCAATGCGTCCCTTAGCCTTTTAGACTCTAGTACAACAAGTCATTAGAGAAATCGAGTAAATGAGCTTACCAACCATAGACCACAAGTGGGGACTTCATAATGGCTTGCCCTTCCATAATGGGCTTCGGGATGTGCTAATGTCTCCTACCTCCAAATAGGGTTAACCAAGTATCCTATTAGGTGGTTTCTACTTCTAAAGTGAATAATATGTTCAAGGTACATCTTTCAAAAGGTGGTGGCATGTGACAGGTAGATGAATGAAGTAGAGGATGAGAATGGACAACCCTGGGCCACATGCTGAGGTACAAGGGTAGTTTATAAAAGGAAAGTCCACACTTGAGTTTTTAATGTATAAGAGGGATCAATCATGGTACATGAGGTGGTTCGGCCTTGATTTTTCCACCCTTCTTTATATGCCTTTCGCCTTTTTATGATTTTCTTCGATTAACTGCTCGGGGCTCAAGGGGTAAGAGCATGATGCCTAATATATAGTAGTGAATACCCCCTTTTAAGGTAAGTCGGTTCATTGCCTAGTAAGGGTTTGGATAATCATTGGTTCCTATATGATGAAGGAGGATCATAGAACTTGTAGGAACCAGGGTGATGGCCATGATAATGGGGTAGAGCTCATGTGATGGCCATATCTGCTTTTGCCGACATGCTAAATGTGTTTGTCCCGACCATCTTTTGCATTTTGTCGTACATTTTCTTGTTGAATGTGGCCAAATATGCTTTTGTCTTTCTTTTCAGTTGCATCAACCTCTAGGCATCATTCCAGGCCTGACACAAAGTGTGGGAAAGGGGAAGGGGCGAGCTAACCCTATGTGGACCCAAGTGGGAGAAATGATGAATGGGGTAATAATTTGTGGAAAGGGGGTAATATAAGCGGATAAGGGAGCGGGACCACGCAACCAAAATCGAGTTTTCCTGTCATTAGGGGAATTTTGAGGTCTAAAATAGGCCTCCTAAGGAAGCTATAAAATAATAGTGGAAATAATAAAATAAGATTAGATTGCATCATCAAATTTTAAAGGGAAAAAAGAAAAAACTACTTTTTCAACTCGTATTTTCAACTTATCTCCCTATGAGTTTACTCAAATTTCAAGTGGGAACATTCGTTGGATGCATAATTTGATTCCTTATCCAAGGAGTACCCATGTCGCATACTTTCGATGGACCCTGCTACACGAAAAATGAGAAATACATGAAAAACATGATTGCATTTTGCATCCAACGACTACTCCCGCTCGAGTAGTCTTATCATTTTATTAGTTTTTAATCTTTTTACATTTTTATCCCAAAAATGGTGAATCATCTCCCATGGTTGACATCATCATCTTGAATCCTATTGGTTCTTATAAAATTTATTTTGGTTGTACATTTTTCTTAGGAGGCCCATTTTAGACCTCAAAATTCCCCTAATGGAAATACCATCCCTGAAGCCAAATGGTCAGTAAAAGAGAACCCGCTGGACTAGAATCCAAGGTTAATATCCAAAAGGGGTCTAGGGGACAAGAGCACAGACCTAACCCATTCTTTTCGCTGAATCCTTCCATTAATCGATGCCCAAAAGTGTCCATGATAACCAAACTACAATACTCAATTACCAAATGACAAGGCATACCTTTAGGTTTGGGAGGCCCACCTTCAAACATACGATCATGGCAGTTGGGTGAGGGACCACATGGCTGGCCTAGGTGGTGGAGAAATGGCACAATGAGCTAGCTAGTAGCTACAAGGGGCTGTTGGCTCCAGGCTGAGGACCATCTTAGAGAAAACAATTCTCCTAAAGATATCACCCACAAAATGGTGGGTAGCAACTTGCTCCAACTAGGATGTGATCTCTCGAATAAGTGGGCGAAGTTACTTGAACGGGAGGTCACGAGAACTCCAACAATCTCTTGGTTACCATAGACCTGTCACCTACACATATAATAGATGGAAAAACACGGGGAAACATGCTTTCGCGACGTCTCATGGTCACACATGCTTAATGTTAGGCCGTAAAATCAACAAAAAAATAACATATGCAAATTTTAATTTAGATGCATCTAATCTACCACAAGAAATAGCATATGATGGTAGTTCTAATGAGAAAATGAACATGCAATGCATCCTATCCTAATATGCATATAGTAAGGCTAATACTAAGTGTAATCATAAAGCCAGTGCAACCAACATATCGTCACATCAATTTTCATATGCCTACCAGTATGATTACTCATCTAGCAACTCCCAAATCGAATGTGGACATAGTCACATGGCAGATGAAGTGAGTGGGAGGCGGGAAAACATGATCTCCATCCGAGGTAAAAGGGAGTCCTAGGAGAAAGAAAATAGGTCAATCTAGAAGTTTGGGGCTTTCCTTCTAAGTACAAAATGGTGGAATGAATTATCACTCTCGAGAACTCCTTATCACAATCATTGTCTGTAATATAATGCTTTGTAGATGCCACAAGGTTGCGATTAGAGGGGAATAAGGAATTAGGGAAAGAAGGAGTGCAACAAATGGGTTTCTCAAGGTGATGATCACATTGGAGAGGGGAGGTCATGGAGTGATTAAAACCCTGAGGGTGTGTCCAACGAGGTAAAGTATAATCAATGAGGGGCTCTGCCTTGACACTATACTTAGAATGGGGAATATGCCCATGGTTACTTGAGATCATATGACAAGGGGTGAGGGGATCACTTGATGAAGACTCAAGATGATGAACAATAGAAAAGGGGGTGAGGGGTTCACTTGATGAAGACTCAAGATGATGAACAATAGAAAAGGGAAAAGGGGAAGGTGAAGTTTCAAAGGTATCCTTTTTTTGAAAATCTAACTCTAGAGGCTCAAGTGATTTGAATATACTCCCAGAATCATAAGGAAGGTAAGTATGAGCAAGGGCCTTATCAATCCTATCATTGTTGGCACCAAGGATAGGGACTTCCCAAAAAGGAGAATCAATCATCCCCGATTGCTCATTTTCATGCAAGGGAAAATGATAATTTTCCTTCCCAAAGGTATCGATGGGTATGTCCTAATAAATAATGCCCAGGAGAAGGGGAGGATTGCTCTCAACCTCATCCTCCTTGTCGGTGTCATAAACGGGAGCATAGTCAAATTGAGGACCAACAATTTCGCATTTCTTATTTTTAATATGGAAATAATCTTCAATGTTGTCTTCCAAGAAGCTCAGGAGCATAGTCAAATTGAGGACCAACAATTTCCCATTTCTTTTTTTCAATATGGAAATAATCTTCGTTGTTGTCTTCCAAGAAGCTCATGGGATCACCTTCCTCAAGGTTCCGAAAAGGAGAGTCATCAGGAGTGGTATCCTCAAGAAAGGTAAGGTGAGCCTCAACTTTCATGGCCTCATCCTCCCCAACACATGTGCTCTCAAAATCATCCTGCTCATCTTGTGGACCCAACGAGGACTCATGTTCCTTCTCATCATCGAGATCCTCAATGCTATCTTTATCTTGGTTGGTTGACAAGTGGGACCTTTCTTCTTCCCTCTTATCCTGAAGAACAATGGCTAAGGTATTTGTTACATGATTTTGGTAATATGCTTCTAGGAGGAAAGCGTTAGTAGGGTTCTCTTTATATTCACATTTCATCTTATGAAGACTTACCTCTTCTTCATGCAAATGGAAGAATACTTCATTAGAATTACGTTCCCTCACTAATGCCCTGCATGACCTACTATATTCATCCATTCTTTCTTGCGTAATTTGGAGGTTTGCAGGTCCAACTTGTTGATTTTTGGGTAGCATCGGATGTGCTCTAGCTCCGAAATTTTGTGGAGGGGCTAGAACACATGAGATCTCCAAGACCTAGAAATCGTTTGGAAAAATTCCACCCAGATTGTATTTTATTAAAATAATTAATATTCTTAATGGGTTTCCTAAGTCTAAACTTAGGAAAATCAAAATATTAATGGGTATTAATCAAAATATGGGTGAGAAGCTTCTAAGAGACGAGGATCAAGTATAGCTTAATCTTAGTGGTTGATTAGAGACTTAATCTCGGTTGTTGATTTCTTAACAAGAAATGTATAAATGGAGGCTTGGGGTCAGTTGGAGAAGACACATAGAGAGATTGAGGAAATCAATTTTCTGGGGTGAAAAGTTTTGAGGAGGGAAATTGATTGGGGAGATCTTGTAGCTGAGGGGCAGTGATAGTTTGGGAATACAGACATAGAGGTAGAGAGAAACTTGTGGAGGTAGCGTAGTATCCGAGAGAGCTGACGCTGGGCCAGTCTGGGCCCACGCAGCCTTGACACAGAGCCAGGAGGGCCAACACAGAAGAAGAGTTGCCTTCCACGCAGAAAGTCGGGGAGTTGCCGGAAACTGCAGGAACAACTGGGAAAGCTGACGCAGTGGGTGTAGTGCTGATGCAGAGGCTTCGAGAGCTCCACGCAGGCCCATGCAGTTATTGTGAAGGGGCAGCGCAGTTGTAGCCAGAGCCAACCAGATTTGTTGCCTGAACAACCGGATTCGGCCAGGTGAAGTGAGGTAAAACTCACTCAAGTTCTCTGGTTAGCTGGGAGGGAAACCAACATTTGTATTCAGAACTTCTGCTTATTAATAGAAAACCCTTAGAGCTGCCGCACCGGTTTTCTCGCATTGGGTTTTTCCGGGGACGTTTAGTCCAAAAATAAGTGTCCTTTCCATGACTGTCTCATTTATTTTTCAGTACTTGATCTGTATAGAAGTGTAGGCTGCAGTGTATTTACATATATATTTTCGGAATATTTCTGAAAATAACTTGTTAAATGAAGAATACAAGTAGGTAATGTAAATCAACTTGCTGCAGTAGGATTTATGCTAAGTTGCACGAAACGGGGAAACGGGAAAGCGAAACGAAACGCGGAAGCGAAACGAAACGCGACCTCCCCAAATTTTGGAAACGGGGAAACGCGAATATATATAATAATATATATATATATATATTAAAAACATTTAAAAATTTATTATAATATATGTGCAATCATAATGATGAGAGAAGGAGAGGCACTGCTATTTTATAACTTTAGAAATGGTTTCTAGAAGTGATTAGAAACCTAAAAAAAACTAAAAAATTAATTAGAAAAAAAAAAAATTTAAAAAACAAGTGTTATTTTGTGGGAAACGGGGCCCGTACGGCGTGGAAACGCGTTTCCGTCCGTGGAAACGCGCCCGTACGGACGGAAACGCGTTTCCACGCCGTACGGTACGCGGGAAACGCGTTTCCGTTTCGTTTCCGTACGGAAACGACCCCTCCCCCTGCGTTTCCTGCAACTTAGGATTTATGGTTAATTAGATTCAAAAATTTTCACACAACTCTTCATCATCCTCAGAGCAGGTGTTCCTTTTTTCATTACCATTGTCCCCCAATTCCACAACTGATTCTTGCTCATCATCCTCATCTCGTTGGTCATCCTGGTCATCCAAATCCTTATCTGGTAATGAGCAATATTCCTCTTTGATCTTGTGAGATAAGGAATTAAATGCACTAGTATAATAGGCAAGCTCCAAGAAGAGATAATCTATGGGTTTTTTTCATACTCTTGCCTTATGTTGTTGAGGTTTGACTTGCTCTTGTTATAAAAGTTGAGTATGAAGTCCTCGTTCTCATGCTTTATCAGATGATCACAAAGCTCAGACCACAAATCCAATCTTTCTCGTAGGGCTTGTTCTTCTTCGGGGCTAATGTCGTGGACACTTTCTTCACCCATTTTCATGATCTTGCATGTAGTGCCAAAATGGAGTTGCCAGGGAGAATTTAAATATGCCTAAAAAATGCTTACTTCACCCTACAAGCATCGACCTTAAAGTTCAATGAAGAACTAGGGCTTTGCTCTTCCAATGGAGTTGCCAATAATGATATATCATTATGTCATATGGGGAATAAAACACACGTCATGTGTCCCCGACAACGACGTCAAAATGTTACTGCTCAAACTAGTAAGTGACGACCTAAAGGGGATCCCTAAAGAGAAAATGCTAGACCAAGGGCAACGAATGGAGCGTTGGCCCACTTTCACCTCATTTAAGGCTTCCTATTATTTACGAACTTTCAGCAGTGGGAGGAGACTCGGTATATTATGGAGTCATCAATGATGGATAAATCAATAAGTGGATGTGGAGTGACCAAAATGATCCCTTTCTTGAAGAGTTTGAAGGATACAGCGTGCTTGCTTCTAAGCAAGGTAAAATGTCTTCTAGGAGAAGGATAAGAGGATTTGAGGGTTAGGTTTAGGAAATATGACTTATGAAAGAGTTTCCCAATCCCTAAAATTCCTATTGAAATTGGTACCTTGAATGGTTCTTGAAGAATTGTCTTTTCAAGGAATGGGACCACACAGGACCAAGGCTTAGGTTAGGAGGTAAGAGTTTAGCAACCAATGATGCTCTTAATTCAGACAAGGAGGGGGAAAGGATCAAAGAAAGAATATTCACCTAAAGGAGTTGAATTGATCCTATGAGGCACTAGCCTTGGGGATACTAGGGCAAAGTTTGATCTCGAAGCTAGGCTTTGGCTTTTCTCACAACTCCACCGTCGGAATGGCTTCAAAATAGGAGGAGGCGTTGAGGATACACCAATGCAAGAGAGGCGAGGAGATTGAACTTTTTGGAGGGTTATCTTGTCAGGAAAATGATGCCCTAGTTGATGCAACTTGGCTAGACCGTAGGAAAAGGTGAAAAGGAATTGATTTTAGGTGACCACCTCTTGGTAGATTAGTGCCTTAGTCTTGGGAGAATAGAGTCTATGATAAATATGAATGAGGACCTTCGGTTCTTAGTCAAGGAGGCTTTAAGACCACTTGGCTAGCCTTCTAGGTCAAAGAGAAGCAATCTTGTAGCTTTTATACTTCATTGGGCAAAAGGTGATGACTTATCAAGATGAATTCTTTGGTAGAATTACCCCTGGGAGATTTCATTCAAATTACATGGCCCATACATTGAGAGATGCTTTATAGAGGCAAAATTCCACAATTTAAGCAGTAAATGCATGTGGCGATTAACCCTAAAAATAACAAAAATCCCAATCTAATGTATATGACAAAGTAAAACATGAATAACATTAAAAACATGTACTTACATGTAATAGAACATATCCAACCATTCACAATTTGACAATAGAGAAGCTCCAAGATAAGATAAACCAAATCCACGCATCAAAATTTATCCATAAAGCTCCAATTCATCCTCAAAGAAAAAGTGCGAAATTGTAAAGAGAGAGAAGTGATCCAATCCAAAGTGATGATGAGAAAATGAACTTATCTCACTTGTATTTATACACTAATGAGGAGTTTGAATTAGACAACTTAAGCCCCAAAAATAAAATAATGTGCTAATATTCTAACTTTTGGTGACAAGCCCACCAAACTAGCCCACAAATGAAAGAATATGCCTCTTAAGAGGACAAATGATGAATAATACATGTCGTAGAGTGCTCTAAGAGGCTTGATGAGGTCCATGGATGCCATAGTGAAGAGTAGGACCCTCAAAAGTGATGGACAAGGGGTTGGCCTCTTGTTCTCCAAATAATAAACCTGTGGTGCTCCAAATGGGTGTGGGGGCACAATAATAACTTCATGGGTCTCCAAATGAGTTGAAGATGCCTGTAGATCGTCTGCAAGGGTTCTGATGATTGTGTAGGGGATGCCACATCATCTTACAAGTCCTGTTTCAGCTGTCAAGTGCATGGTATATCTGTGGGGCCGGTTGGAAAAAGTTGAACCAGGTGTATCTTCCTCATCCAATAGCAGTATCTCGAGCATCTCAGACCATCCTTAGGTATCCATGGAGTGTTGTCTATTGCTGTGGAAGCCCATGGCTCTCAACACACACCCTACATGTGCCAATGTAGCCCTTTAGAGGATTAGAACCCTGTATAGGGAGACCAAACCCAAGATGGAGACCATCTACAATCCGACATAAGATCCAATTCGTCCCCTAGCCTTCCAGTACAACAAGTCATTAGAGAAATCGAGTAAATGAGATTACTAACCATGGACCACAAGTGGGGACTTCATAATGGCTTACTTTTCCATAATGGGCTTTAGGATGTTCCAGTGTCTCTTATCTCCAAATGGGGTTAGCCAAGTAACCTATTAGGTGGTTTCTACTTCTAATGGGGATAATATGTTCAAGGTACATTCTTCAAAAGGTGGTGGCATTTGACAGATAGATGAATGAAGTAGGGGATGGGAAGGGGTAGCCCTGGGTGACATGCTGGGGTACAAGGGTAGCTAATAAAAGGGAATCCCACATTTTGTGAAAATTTCTAACACGAAATTCTACTGCAGTAACTGATTTATTTCTCCTACTTATTTTCCACAATAAGTTATTTACAAAAGCCTTCAGTAAACATTAAAATAAATTCTACTGTAGTTATCACATAATAGCATAGAAAAAAATAACAGTGATATACAAGCACAAGAATCAATCACATCAACACAGTTATTTTTGGGCAATTGTCCCTAGAAAATCCCAATGCAGGAAAACCGGTGCAGCAGATGAGGGTTTATTTATTAATCTTCAACAACAATTTCTTTACAAAGAAAGATTCTACAAAATACTGAGACACTTCTGAGAGCAACA
This sequence comes from Pinus taeda, assembly GCA_000404065.3. NCBI lineage: Eukaryota > Viridiplantae > Streptophyta > Pinopsida > Pinales > Pinaceae > Pinus > Pinus taeda. The sequence goes on along the minus strand of APFE030493897.1, from coordinate 21,655 downwards.
TCTGAGACAATTTCTCTCCTCCTCCTAGAGAAGTTCTGACACCCTGGAGACCCTCTACCCTCCTATGCGTCACTTCTGCGTCAACTTGCGTGAGGACTGCATCTCCAGCTGCGTTGTATCACTGATCTTCCCTTTGTGCTGTCTCTCAGATGCTCTGCGTTACCTCTTCCTCAGTCTCTGACTGATGCTGATACCCTCCTCTTCCTTAACCCTGTTACTCTCCCTCTAAAATCGAACTTCTTTTCCTTGAGAATCAATTTCCCTTGTTTTACTGAGTATTTGCCCAGTATGTCTCCAAATGACTCTCAAGTCTTCTTTTATACTTTTCGTGTTAATGAATCAACGACCAAGATTAATTCCCTAATAAATAGCTAAGATTAAAACGTACTTGATCCTCGTCTCTTAGAAGCTTCTCACCCATATCTTTATTAATACCCATTAATATTTTTATTTTCCTAAGTTTAGACTTAAGAACCCCAGTAAAAATATTAATTATTTCAATAAGTCATCATCCGGGTGGAATTTCTCCAAACGATTGTTGGGTCTTGGAGATCTCATGAAATTTAGCCTCTCCGCAAAATTTCGGAGCTAGATCACATCCGATGCTACCCAAAATCAACACATTTGGGTTATAATGTATAGCAGCAGTCGTGGTACATTTGGTGCCCCGACCTTGATTTTTCCACCTTTCTTTATATGCCTTTCACCTTTTTATGATTTTCTTTAATTACCTGCTTGGTGCCCGAGGGGTAAGATCATGATGCGTAAGAGACAACAACGAATACCCCCTTTTAAGGTAGGGCAATTCATTGTCCACCAGGTGTTGTGTTATGAATATGATTCATATAAACATAATAAATATAATAATAATAAATAATAATCAATTAAATAATGGTTAGTTTATTAGTAATGATGAAGCATGTCTTAGAAACATGACTCTTCATTAAAGGGCACCTGCCGAGGGTATATAGGGAGACCCTCATTCTCATTTGTAAATATCTCATATCCTACATCAATTTAATAAATAATAATCAATATATAGTTACATGTCATATAATGGACATTTATGTCTTTGAAGTATTTTAAAGATTTCTACTACGTATATGAACATTTTTTGTTACATTGGTATCAGAGCCACGTTAGCAGATCCTGACCTTTGGCCATCAACTTGTTGTGGCAACTAAAGTGTTTTGCTACACGAGTTGGAGTTTCTCCCTTTTCAGTCAAGCCCTTGGCCACTTAAAAATAAAAAATAAAAAAAGAGTTAAAAAAAAAAGGAATTGGAAAAATAATTATAAAAGAAGAGTTAAAAAAATTATTTAATTAAATAATAATAATAATAATAATAATAAGCCTTTTGGCCATTCACATTTTAATGATTCTAGTAAAACAAAATATAGTCCGATGTAAATTTTGAAGTAGAACATTCATATATATATGAAAGTTCTACATTATTGATAAAAAGTGCATGATAAAGTCAAAAGGGAATCTTTCCAAATATCTTTAAAACTATACGTAAGAGAAGGAAAAGTGGATAAGATTATCTTGATTCTTCATTAAGTGGTTTACAAACTCGTGGTTTTAGCAACCCATGGTAATTGCCCATGGTATTTTCAAGGTAAAAGAAGAACAAAAGGAATACAAAAATCTCTTTATGTGAATGGTACGTTTTACTTTTTACATGGAGAAAATTATCCGAGTCAAAGACACACAAGTAGACATATATTTTATATTATACCCCAAAGAGGTGAATAACGTCTCACTAGGGTTGTATCTTTTCAAAAGGAATAAAAAAAGGATTATAAATATATATAGATTTTTTTTTTTTGGTTTATAAAAAAAACAAAATAATGTAAAAAATTGAAAAAAAAAGTATAAAAAGAAGAAGAGAGTTTAAGAAAAAAAATTTGTCGAGAAAAATGGAGCATAATTTGAAAATAATGAAGGAAGTAGTCAAGATGAATCCCACACAACAATCACTATTTTGGATTAAATGTCCAAGTTGTCGAGACGAAATTGGATATACAGATATTAAAAAAAAGTGCAATTTACGTTGTCCAAGGTGTGGAAGATTATTTAGTACAGAAGAACATCAAGACAATGAGCAAATGCAAATAAAATGATTAAAGGAAGAAATCACAAAACTTCAACAAAAGAACGAAGCATTAGAGAAGAAATATAAAGATCTCGAAGATCGGTTTGATGAAAAATCCACAAAAAACAATGACGAAATTTGGTGTCTAGGGGACCATAATGAGAAACTATTTTCATAGATAAAAAAGTCCAAGGTTAAGAAACAAAGACTAAAACAAGAAAAGGAAAGTTTTGAAAAGGCACTGAAGGAGAATATATCAGAAAAAGAAAAAGAAAATTTGTGCCTAAAAACCTTTAATAAAAAATTATTAGAGCAGATAAAAAATTTAAATGATAAAGAGAAAGATACTAAGGACAAAGTCAACGATTTTAAAAATGCCGAACTTTCACGTCTAAGGAATCATAACCAAGCTTTACTTATGCAAATAAAGAAGCTTAGAAGTGATAAGAAATCACTAAATGACAAGTTAGAACAATTTCAAGAAGTAGTATCGAAGTCTCCAGTCGTTTTAGTCCAAGTTGAAGATAAAGAAACAAATCCTGATCAAATCAAAATTGTAACTCAAGCAGAGGATAAACCTACCAAAGTGAAGACACATGTAGAAGTTGCAGTTCAAACGATGGACATTCCAAATGATAATTCAGTAGCCAACTCAACAACAGTAGTGCCTGGAGGAAATCAGGAAACAACCACTAACATGATAATGGAAAGTACAACCAGAAGAACTATTTGTTGACATCCAAATCATAAGAGCAAAATTTCCAGTCAATCTACGTACTAGTATCACTCAGAACATAAACGACATATTTATGTTCCCAAGAATACTGAAGTTTACATAATGCAGTCCTACAATAACTATTCATCACAAATTTTTAGAGATCAGAGGATTCCACAGAAGATTAATCTAGGATGGTCTGATCTATTCTCAGTACGACAATTTTTTCAATCACTCAGAGCATCATATCATCTTGTATCAACGAAGATGAAAGTTCAGAGACGAGAATATATTCTCAGTAAGCTTTGAGGATAAAGCTTCTTAAAGGGAGAGGCAATGTTATGAATATAATTCATCATATAATAATAATAATAATAATAATAATTAATTAAATAATGGTTAGTTAGTTAGTAATGAAGAGGCATGTCTTAGAGACATGCCTATTCATGAAAAGGCACCTGCCTAGGGTATATAAGAAGGCCTTCATTCTCATTTGTAAATATTGATATCTTACATCAATTCAATATATAGTTACATGTTTTACAATGGACATTTATGTCTTTGAAGTATTTTAAAGATTTCCACTGTGTCTATGAACCTTGTTCGTTACAGGTTTTGGGACAATCATGGGTTCCTATATGATGAAGGAGGCTTATAGAACCTATAGGAACTAGGGTGATGTCCATGATAATGGGGTAGAGCTCATGTATTGGCTTTTTCCCACGTGTGAAATGTGTTTGTCTCGACCATCTTTTGCATTTTGTGGTACATTTTCCTGTTGAATGTGGCCAAATATGCTTTTGTCTTTCTTTTTAGTTGCATTAACCTCCAGGCATCATTGCAGGTCTGACCCAAGGTGTGGGAAAAGCGAAGGGGTGAGCTAACCCTATGTGGACCCAGAGGAGGAATGTGGACCCAAGTGGGAGAAATGATGAATGGGGTAATAATGCGTGGAAGGGATGTAGTATAAGCGGATAAGGCAATGGGATCATGTAACCAAAATTGCAGTTTCTCGTGAAATACTATCCCTGAAGCCAAATGGTCAGTAAAAGAGATCCCACGAGACTAGAATCCAAGGTTAATATCCAAAGGGGGTCTAGGGGACAAGAGCACAGACCTAACCCATTCTTTTCGCCGAATTCCCCCATTAATCCATGCCCAGAAGTGTCCATGATAAGATTCAGGAAAACTACAATACTCAATTACCAAATGACAAAGCATACCTTTAGGTTCGGGAGGCCCACCTTCAAACATACGATCATGGCAAATGGGTGAGGGACCACATGGCTGGCTTAGGTGGCGGAGAAATGACAAAATGAGCTAGTTAGTGGCTGCAAGGGGCTGGCAGCTGAGGACCATCTTGTAGAATTTTTTTTTCCTAGGGATATCACCCACAAAATGGTGGGTAATAGGGTCTATCTTAGGTGATCTGATTCACCATATGTCTAACAAGTTTTCTTGAAGGAAATATATAGAGTTTGCAGGTTCCCTGGCCCTTGGACTCCAAGTTCATAGACTGTGGGCGCAGGCTAACTTTGTTTGGACTCCGAGAAATTTATGTGATTTTCTTACTTCGCTATGATCGTGGTTAAATATTTATCTTTTGAAATATATCAAGCCTTTGTCATTATTATAAAAACTACTCTTCCAAAAATCTTCCAAGCATTGTATATTTGTATATAACTAGTAAATTATTTTTGTAGAATAAATTTTATAAATAATTTTTTCTAACCTTTGTTTTGCAGCTATTTGGGTTTTGGGGTTTATTTTAATTTTTTTGTATATATTGGGGTTTCGGATATTTCTATTGTTCATTTGTGCAGGGGAGATCCAAGCCATTTGAGGAAGATTTGATGTGGTTTGAGCTAGGTCTAGGCCCTAGAGGGTAAGATCTAGTCTTTAAAATTTTTGCAGGGCTAACATCAAGGAATTTAGCAGCGAAATTGAAGATTTGAAGCAAATTCACAATTTTGGCAGGGTTTCAAATTTTTAGGGCCTCCAGGCCTAGCGTTCTCCTAGCCTAGCCGCTGCCCATCTAAGCCTAGCTGCAAGCCAATTCTGGCCTTTTTCCTTAGTTGTGGGCCTTATTTACCTTGCTGTGGGCTTGGGAGTCCTTCAATCCCCTCAACCTCCTCTTTAGGCCTGTAGCAGGCCTGCTAGGTCCCTTCATCCCCTCCACTGCCATTTTCTCTTCCTCCCTTAGGCTTGCTGTAGACCTCCTAGGCCTCAATCTACCTTTTGCTCCCTCTTCTCCCTCTTCCTTATCCCTCTGTTGCCTTACCTTTCCCCTCGAATCCCCTCTTTATCCCTTAGCTGCAGCCTGGGTTTGTTTGACCCTAGCCGTAGGCCTAAGAGGCTTGGTACGCCCTCTTCCCAGCCACTCCCTTGCCTCTCTTCCCCTCATTTGCTTTTGTGGGTGGTTTGTCGAATTCTGGATTGATTTATTGGTGTGTTTTTGCAAACATTTGGAGATAATTTTGTATTTACAGGTGTCCCAATCACTAGAAAGATTTTGGGCAAGTTTCTTTTAGGCCTTGAGCCTAAGGGTTTGGTCTCTAAACCCTAAGTTTTCTCACTGTTTTGCTACAACTAGTAAAATAATTCAGAACAATGCTGAAATCTCATTTGAATGCCCTAGAAATCATACATAAGTTGTGTTGTCACCTGTCATACCCTCTCATCATTATGTTAAATGGTCCTATTTTTCATCCCTTTTACAGAAGAGCATGGGTGCAATCTTGGTTAGCCAAAGGAAGAGTTGGAGTTAGAAAACCAAAGGGAAAGTCAAAAAGGGAGGGCCAAAGTCCGAAATCTAAAGGAAGAGTTGTTGATTTTTGGTAGCATTGGATGTGCTCTAGCCATGAAAATTGGTGGAGAGGCTAAGGCACATGAGATCTCCAAGACCTATGAATCGTTTGGAGAAATTCCACCCGGATGAAGAGATATTAAAATAATTAATATTTTTAATGGGGTTCCTAAGTCTAAACTTAGGAAAATTAAAATATTAATGTGTATCAATATAAAATTGGTGGGAAAGTTCTAAGAGATGGGGATCAAGCCAGAGAGGGTGACACAGTTCCAGAGAGGGTGACACAGTTCCAGAGGAGTGCTTGGAGCAGATTTCGCTGTCCAGCACAAGGGACAGTTAGAGTCACTGTGGGGTTAATCATTCGACTGCTGATTTGCTGGAATATCTGTCTCCGAAAAGAGGTACAACTGCCAAGGATATTCTCTGAAGGGTGAGCCATTTCTGGCACCCTAGTTGTATTCAGAAACCTGCTTAATAATAAAACCCTCATATATTGTGCACCGATTTTCCTGCATTTAGTTTTTCCAGGGACGATTGTCCAAAAATAACAGTGTTCCTTGTGTTGTCTCAGTTTATTTAAGTTGTTGATCGATATATTTGTGAAGGCTGCAATTGTGTTTACTTCGATGTTTATGTTATTAAATAACTTGTTAATGTAAAGAACAAGTAGGAGATAGTAAACCAGATATTGCAGTAGGGGTTTCTGATGTGTTAGATTCATAAATTTTCACATGGTATCAGAGCGATTGCAGATCAAAGAAGATTGAAGACACCAATCGAAGAAATCTGAGAATTTGCAGTAGAGAAGCAATTGTCCCGAGAGACAACGTTGTTCTAGAGCTGAAGAGGCAAGAGGAGTGATGCAGTGCAAAGAGGGTAACGTAGAGGCTAACGTAGAGCCTGCGTCAGCATTCTGAGCCAGGAGAATGGCCAACGTAGAGGCAGAGAGGGGAAAAACAAGCTCACGCAGAGCCACATCATCCTTCTCAGCCAGGAAGGATTGGCGCAGTTGGTCGGGAGGAGCATATTACACAATGATTGCACAGAGCCTGAAGGGCTTAGGTTCTCCAGTTGCTGGGGCTAAGGGAGTTATGCAGATTGTGATTTGAGGAGTTGGTGGGACACTGGTTCTGTGAATACAGAACAATGTCTAAGGAGAGAAAACCAAGGTAGAGGGAAGCACTACCTCGATGGATTTCTAGCCAAGAAATCCAGATCTGAGTTGCAGCAGCGAAGGGGGATGGGAGAGGAGTGATTCGACAGTTGGCAGGAGGATTTCTAGGAGGGAAATCAGGACTCAGAGGGAGTCTAACGGAAAAGTGAAGAGATGGCAGTGAACGGATTGAGGGATCAGGATAGATTGGATGAGGCTTCCAATTTTGTCATCTGGAAGGCCAGGATCTTGGCAATCTTGGATAAACATTGCATCAAGGACTTCCTTGAAAACAGTTACTGTCGTAGTTGACCCGACTACAAATGAGAAGTATGATCCTAGACGGGGTCAAAGATCATGTTATACCACATATGGCTGAGAAGAACACAACAAGAGAAATGTGGGAGACCCTGACAACCTTGTACCAGGGCTCTTCCATGTAGCAGAAGATGTTATTGGAGAATCAACTGAGGTCATTTTAGATGCAGAAAAGAGAGGAGATAGATCCGTTCCTTCTTAGGTTGCAAGGAATTCGCGACCAGCTTACTTCCGTGGGGTCTACACCGGATCCAGAGTTTATGGTCAGGACTGCGCTGAATGCAGTATCTGAGGACTGGGAGACATTTGTTCAAAGCATTTTGGGCAGAGTGACTCTCCTTAGTTGGGAGGAGATGTGGGCAACTCTTCGACAGGAAGAGATCAGGAGGTTCACCAAGGCAGGGAGTAGAGGTAAGGGAGTTCGAGCCAGGAAAGAGGAGGAGGAGGATGCAACTCTAACATCTGCTGGACAGCAAGGGGTTTAGAAGCAGAAGAAGAAAGATATCTCTAAGGTCAAGTACTTCAACTGTGGGGAGCTGGGACATAATGCCTCTCAGTGCCCCAGGAAGAAAGGCAAGGGAGAAGTTTTCGACTCAAAGGAAGCTCCAGCAAAGGCAAAGAAGGATGTCGAGACTGATGACGATTGTGCCATGAGTGCTCATGCGCCTCTAGAGAAGAGGTGGGGAGACATAGAGTTGTAGTTGAGAGGACTACATGCAGGGGCAAGATCCTTGAGGTGCCCAAACTCTTGGATCACATCTGGCTATAGGAGCCCTTAACAACAGTAGCATGATGACAGGTGTCGGGTGGAGGAAGGTGTGATGGAGCAACAATGCAGTGCTTGAGTGCAGAAGTCTGTAGCAGAGGGAGCACATGACAACAGTAGAGGTGGTTTCAGCATCACGAGGCTTCCAGAATGACTGTGATGCCAGTGTTTGGGTGAAGTGAGTTACTTCTCGGTAACTGAGTTGCAGTGCAACAGTTAGCATTGGCAATGCTATGAGCAACATGATGTAGCATGTTGAGAGGGAGCTGCAGTACAAATGTAATAGTGGCAGTGGCAGTGTCATGGGCAGCAGTACAGGAAGCAACAGTGCAGTGGATGTGGGGCAGCAGGCTAAGCATCAGCACAGGTACCAATGCGGAAGATCAGTGTGATGTTTCTATGGTGAAGCATTACTAGAGCTGATTTTTGGTAGCATCGGATGTGCTCTAGCCATGAAAATTGGTGGAGAGGCTAAGGCACATGAGATCTCCAAGACCCAGAAATCGTTTGGAGAAATTCCACCCGGATGAAGAGATATTCAAATAATTAATATTTTTAATGGGGTTCCTAAGTCTAAACTAAAATATTAATGTGTATTAATATAAAATGGGTTAGAAAGTTCTAAGAGACAAGGATCAAGCCAAATCTAATCTTAGCCATTGATTAGGGACTTATCTCGACTGTTGAATCGTCAACAAGAAAAGTATAAGAGGAGGCTTGAGGGTTAGTTAGAGATACACCAAGAGAGATCAAGAATTCGATTTTCTGGGCCTGGGTTTGCTGAGGAAATCGAGTTGGAGATCAGTTGCAGTGAGGGGAAGTTCAAGAAGGGATTTCGATCCAGGGCTGAAGAATACATATCAGAGAGGCAACAAAGTGCTGGAAGAGGCAGCACAAAGCTTAGGAGGGCTGATGCAGAGGCTAAGGAGGCCAACGCAAAGGACGCAGAAGCCGTAGAAGCAAACACAAAGGACGTAGAGGCTGACGCAGATAGCGCAAAGGGCTGTAGAGCCTGACGCTGGGTTGAAGAGGCTGCACTGAGGAGGTTCTGTTGGGCAGACTAGGAGCAGATCAGTTGGGAGAGGGTGACACAGTTCCAGAGATGACCCAGTTCCAGAGGAGTGCTTGGAGCAACTTTCGCTGCCTAGCACAAGGGACAGTTAGAGTCACTGTGGGGTTGATCGTCTAGTGGCTGATTTTCTGGAATATTGGTCTCTGGAGAGAGGTACTATTGGCAAGGATATTCTCTGAAGGGCGAGCCATTTCTGACACCCTGGTTGTATTCAGAAATCTGCTTAATAATAAAACCCTCATATATGCTGCACCGGCTTTCCCGCATTGGGTTTTTCTTAGGACGATTGTCCAAAAATAATGGTGTCCCTTGTGTTGTCTTAGTTTATTTTAGTTGTTGATCTGTATATTTGTGAGGGCTGCAATTATGTTTACTTTGATGTTTATGTTATTAAATAACTTGTTAATGTAAAGAATAAGTAGGAGATAGTAAACCAAATATTGCAGCAGGGGTTTCTGATGTGTTAGATTCAGAAATTTTCACAAGAGCCAAGGTTTGAAAGTCGAAGGGAAGGCCTACCATCAAGACCCGATATCAAAACCTTGAAGTAGAACGCATATCGAGATATCGGAGGTCGGAACTAAGGGACCTCGAGGTCTATTGAAAGACGGACCCGAAATGGAATATTAGAGCAGGCAACGGGAAGGAAGGTATATTGGGCCCCGATATCGCAACCTCAAAGTGATATAATTTTTAAGCTTAAAGCTTTTGGAGCCTTAGAGTTTCATAACTCCTTAACAATTACAATTCTTTAGAAGCACCAAGGTAGCAAGGAAAAGAGATTACAAAGGAAATCACATTCGAAACCAAACACTGGGGATTCTTCTCTCTCTCCTCAAGATAGGACACATGGCGATAGGTGATGGGCCCTTAGGAGTTGATGAAGCAGATGATGTCAGCATGACGTAGTCATACAAAAGACATGTGGCAGTCAATTATAGCGTTTTTAGGTGTCCTAGTGGGGAAAATCCATGTGACTCGTGTCACTACTCAGGTGGCGCCATGTGGAGATGATGACCTTAACATGACATCATCGTAAACGTTTGCATTTCAGAGGGAAGAGATTTTGTAACTCATGTTTAAAATGTTTTGTGGGAAGGCTTTTGATGCAATGAGAGGGGCTCCGATGTGGATTGGAACTTGGTCGTAAGGATCCAAAAAAACCAAGGGCAAAGCGTGATTGCAAAGGGAAATAGGCCCTCGACAGGAGCCCGAAGGCTTTAGCACCCAAGTGCCAAGCCATTGGTCTCGGTACCTAGTTCTTTGGTGGAATTGCGATAAGATGGCTAAGAGCATCAGTATGTTACAATTTCATAACGTTTATTTTAAATAGAGTTATGATGGACGAAGGCTTCGATACTACAGCCCGTAAGCACTCTACTGGTGGTCACAGGCAATGGTTCTATGGTGTACAAGCAATAAGGAGTTAAAAACGAAAGCACTAAAGGCATCAAAATTTTGTGTTTTCGTATTGTCAATTTAAATAAAGTTACGATGTGTTTCGACTCTGAAGTTGCACTATGGAAATGTTAAGAGATGTATTGAGCCCCGATAGTATAGAACAAAGGTAATAAAGGGTGGATGGTTCGACAGTTAGGTCACAGGGCACCTTCAACGCCACCACACCCGATCATGGCCAGCTCCTAAAGGGAAAATTAAACAATTAGAGAAAGAAAGCGACAAAGGAATCAACGTTGGAGATATTTTGCTGCGTAAATCATGACACTTCATTTTTTCATGTTTTGTTAAATTTCCATTTTCAAGAAAAGAATCAAGTCTGTTATGCAATCATTAGGACAACTAGGCTAATCGCATGCTAAGACAACTGTGTCTGTTATGCAATCATTAGGACAACTAGGATAATCGCATGCTGAGACAGCTGGGTAGTTTAGTAGTAGTGGAATATATTTTGTAAGTGGTCCTTATTTTGGTTCTCCCTATAAAGAGGGAGGAAAAACTCATTATAGAGGTTCCCAAATTCTATTCTTAGTGGTTCCAAATTTTGTCTTTTTAGTGATTTCAAATTCTATTTTCAGAGAGAGGTTCCAAGTTTTGGTTAGGAAAGCTGAGATACACTGCTCCGAGTCCTCTTTCAAAGCCTTGGTATATTCAGAAGAACACTGCCAACTGTTTGGCTCATTTCCCTCTAAAATTAAATCTGAAGAAGCTTTTGTCATTTTTCCCCATCTCATATTCCCTATCTTCCCAGATACTGAAGAAGTCAAAGATATCCTCATAAATAGTCCCACTTAGAGCATTGCTAGCAGCCCATCTCAACTCCATACAACCATAATCCATACAACACCTCAACCAGGCCATGTGGTAAATATTCTACCACCTCCATTGCAAAACATGGTTGTCCCTGGTTTTCTACTTAAGAGATACGGTCCACTTAACCTGCCATAGCCTCTGAATGGGATGCCACAAGATTACCTTAAAAATCTGCCAACGTTCACTGGAGAGGATGATATTTCAACCCAAAAATATATAACAAACTTTTTATCCATTTGTTGAGAATCTGAATGTAGAACATTTGGATGTAGTATTGATACTCCTTGTTTAGTCCTTGGATGGAGAGGCCAGGAAATGGTTCAAGACTCTACCAAATGCTTCAATTAATACCTAGGAGGAGAGGAGAACTCTTTCATGCAAAAATGGGGCGAGAAAAGGGACTATGGCTATATCTTTACAAAATTTAATGCAATGAAGAAAAAACATAGTGAAGATGTTTTAGAATTTATAAGGAGGTTTAATAAATTATATAACAGTCGTCCTACTGAAATTAAATCTCCACAGGCTGTTGCTAAAGTGGTTTTTGCTAGAGATTTTGAACTCAAGTTTGGATTTACCCTCAGAGAAAGAAAGTCTCGTACTATGGACCAAATCCGAATAGATGCCCTGGAAGTTGAAGCAAATTTCGCCTCTACTGGAAAGTGGAAAGGGAAAGTTGAATATGGTGACAAGAGGAGAGGAAAGGAAGAAGCCAACTCTTCAGGGCATGTAAAGGAAACTCAAGAACATAAGTTAGAGGAGATGAACAAGCTGATAAGGAATTTGTCTAACAAACTAGTAAAACTGGAGTTGGAGAACAAAAATCCCCCTCGACAAAGTTAGCCAACTCCTAATAGAAATTTTAATCCAATATAGGAGGCCACCTTTGCAGCTCTTGCAAAGGGAGAGAAAGGATCAACAAGATCATATTCAACCTCCTCTGTACCTAGAAGATGATCCTGAAGAGAATATTGAAGAAACCGTAGAAGTTCAAGAAAATCAGTTATGTTCTCTCTCAGAGGGATAAACTGAAATAGAAGCCAATGAAGGAGAAGGGTATGGTTTAGAGGCCCCACTAGATGATGATGAGATAGACAATTATTGTAAGCATTTTGCTGACTTCATGCAAGCGTAGTTGCACAGGAAATATGATCTCAGGTCATATAGGAAAAGGTCTAGGGGGCAAGATCATAATGAAGAAACTCTTCATCCATGTTCCCCTAAGCCAACAGATAAAAGGAAGAAACCACTCAACCTTGTCCCACAAACCAAGAAAGAATCCTCCCATCCCATTCCAAATGAGTCGGGAGCCTCCAAAATAGAGCAATTTCCCCCACCGATGAAGCCAATCTGCAATGAGGATAAAGCACCTATCGAATCTCCTAAAATTGATAAGAATCCCTCTTCCTTCAGTCTCCCAAAAGTGTTAGAGAAGGTCAAGATAGCTGTCCCTTTGACTGAATTATTGAAACAACCCCAGTATACAAGCTCAAGTGTCTCAGTTTATGAGTTCACCCACCACTACTCCCCTGCAATATAGCCTTAACCTTCAAGAAGAGAGGCCTTAGGTTGTGTTTGGACCCCATGTGGAGGAGTAGGACCCTTCCACTCCTCCATTCTATGTCACCTTGGTAATTTATGAGCTGCTACTACATAATTGTATGCTTGAATCAAGAACATCTCATAACTTAATGCCATTATCTGTGATGGAACAATTGGGACTGTAGATAATAAAGCCATACAAATATCTATACTCCTTTGATTCCAAAAGAGTAAAGTGCTTGGATATCATGGATCTAGTGGTCAATTTGGCTCAAATCCCAGTAAAGAGTGTAGTAATGGACATTGTAGTTGCTGACATCGCTGCAAAATTTGGTATGCTTTTGTCCAGGTCATGGGGAATGAAAATTGGGGGGGTCCATTAAATTGGATCTAACATATGCTACCATTCCTGTGTTTGGTGGAGAGGAGCGCCAATTATGCAAGGAATCTAGATTCGTGAAGACAATTGCAAAGGTAGATTGTTCAAGCAATGCTCCAGTGTATGGTAAAGACAAAGATGTCTCCTCTCCCTAACATAGGGCACAACCACCCCCCATTAGGTTTGATCATGGGTCACCTTGCTAACGAGACCCATCCTCAATTGGTTGTGCTAGTGGGACTTGACTTATTGGATTTTCTTTTATTAAAAAAGAAATATTCCATTAATCCCTTTATAGTTCCTGGTGGCAAGGTGTTAAAATTGGCAACTAGGGCCAAACTCCATGTGGGTCATCTTTTTAATGGAAGCTGATATTTTTCTTGGATCCCTCTCATCGAGACGTGTAGGATTGATCTAAAGATCATCCGATTTTGATAAGTATTCATGGAGATGAATTTATTTGTGTTATGGGACAATTCATCAAGGTCGGTCAGCAACCAAATAAACCCCACTTGTGCTCAACGTTTTAGTATAAATAGAGGTGGCCTTCAAGTTAGTTCAACACACTTGGGATCTCTTCCTCTCTACTTGTCTTTGGGTTTTAGTAGGAGGAGAGATCCTAAGGGATAACGCTGCCCTAATCCAGAGGGTAGAAGCCGGAATTGCCGGGAAAAGCCGGAATTGTCGGGAACTGCCGGAACTGCCGGGAAAAGTCGGAACTGCTAGAACAGCTGGGAAAGTTGACGCAGAGGGCAGAAGTCGGAACTGTTGGGAAAAGCTGGAACTGTCGGGAAAAGCCGGAACTGCTGGGATTTGCCGGGAATAGTTAGAATTGTCGGGAACAGCGGGAATTGCCGGAACTGCCAGAACAGGCGGGAAAGCTGACGCAGAGGGTAGAAGGCAGAACTGCAGGGAATAGCCGGAACAGCCGGAATTGCTGGAACTACTGGGAATAGATGGAATTGTCGGAACTACCGGGAACTGCCGGGAACAACTGGAATTGCCGGAACTGCCGGGAATTGCCAGAACAGCCAGAGCATCTGTCTCCGAAGGAGAGCAGCATGCAAGGGACAACTAACTAACATTGGGACAGTTGTGTGGTACTTAGCAGCAAATACACCAAGCGTGCAATGTTACAACTAGTATGCAAGGGACAGCTAGCATGCAACAGCAAGCATGCTAAGGACAACAAGCATGCTAGGGACAACAAGCAAGCAAGATGCAGCCAACACATAGGTCAGAGTGGCAACATGGTGCAGCAATGGCACATAATGCCAATACAGTGATGGGTACAGTCATGATTAATGAAGCGTGATGAAATGCAGCATAGTGATGATGGGTGTAGCATGGTGCAGAGCGGTGAGGTGTAGCATGATGATGAAATGCAACACAACGATAGGTGAAGGAGTCACCTTGGAGAATCAGTTGAAGCAGCATGTCTTCAACTGATCTCATGTATCATCTTAGAGATGATCTATGCTCTTATCTAGATAAGTCAAAGTGTTGACTTCTGTCGTAAACGTACTCTCTCTCTCTGCTGAACTATTGAAGAACATATAAGAAGAATTGATCAAGGGTTTCCCCACATTGGGGTTTGTCCTTGGCTAGCGCCACATCTTGTGTCTTCTTGTCTTGGCTTGTCTTCTGCGTTTTATGTTTATGTTCTATCTGCGGTTTACTTTAATGCTGATGTGATTGCTAATCTGGAAAAGATATTGAGCTAACTGTGAAAACTGAAATAAAATGCTCTAAGCATAGAACATACCTAAAATTAACACAAGGTTAATAATAATCTAACTAGCAGCATTTTTTTCCCTTTATCCACACATTTTTCCTTTAATGAAATGACACCTTCAAACTGGCAACAGTTTGCTCGAAAACTTCAAATCTATGTTGCAGGAAACGTAGGGCAGGGGGGCGTTTCTGTACGGAAACGGGTACGAAACGCTGAAACGCGTTTGGTACGGCTCTGAAATGCGTTTCAGGCCGTACTGCCACGTTTTACAAAACTGAAACGTGGCCAGTAAGGCTTGAAACGCGTTTCAGGGCCGTACGACTCACGTTTCAACTTTTTACTTGTGTTTTTTTTTTTTTTTTTTAAATTAGTTTGTTTTCTAATTTATTTTTAGGTTATCCTAGTGACCTCTAGTTGCTTCTAGATGCCTGTCTAAAGTTATAAAAGTAAACTTTTGCCCTAGTGTTGATATGGAGCTCATGGTAATGATAAATTCTTAAAGTAAAAGGATGAAAATAAAAAATAAAGGAGATTCTCCTTTATTTTTTATTTTCATCCTTTTACTTAAATTTTTAACATTACCATGAAATGACTCAGGATGTTTGAGAGTGGTTTCGCCCTCATTGGATTTCATATGAAGAAAGTAGAATTTTAGATCTCACTCAAAATCCAGCAGACTAATTTGTTTTTCAGGATTTCAGGATTTGGGGGATTGCAATGTTTCCATTGGATTTTATCATGTACTAGGGTATGGAACTTGTATTTAATCAAGAGAACCAAGCCCTCTATGCAGGGAAACTCCCAATAATCAAGATCATGTAGGGTACTAGGGTATGAAACGTGTATTTAATCAAGAGCACTAAGGTCGTTCGACTACGTAGGAGGAGACTCCCAATACAACAATGGTCCTTCTAAAGAATGGGATGTGGATGCAAAAAATCTTGATTTGGATCTCTCTGTTGCAGCCTTATAGTATTTATTGTACTTGCAGCCTCATATATTAATATAAATAAAGGCTGATTTTGAGATTTGGATATATAGTAAAGGTTGCTTTTGGATATTCCGATATTTTTATTTTCATTATGTGATCATTCATGAGTAGTGTGATGTAAATTAAATCTTAATGTTTAAGTGTAATAAATTATAATGTATCATTTATGCTTTATGATTGCACATATATATATATATTTATATATATATATATATAATTTATTTTCAATATATATATATTTATATATTTTCAATATATATATATATATTCGCGTTTCCCTGTTTCCAAAATTTGGGGAGGTTGCATTTCGTATCGCTTCCCGTTTTGGAAACTCGTACCCGTTTCCCCGTTTCGTGCAACTTAGGCGTATATATAACCAAGAGGTGATGCTTCACCTTCCTTGTGACTCTTTCACTACCCCCATGATTGTTTGACTTCCTATGACTTTTCGACTTTACACGACTCTTCATATTTTGAATGTGTCCTTTGAATTTCCACTTTACAATACGTTTTGAATAGGTAATTACATAATCCACAATAATGATGTGGCATATGTTGACTCATGACAAGACATGGCATGACACTGATGACATGGACTGCATGATGATGTGGCAGTTCCAAGATGTCATTCTTGCCGCTTCTTTCTTTCTTTCTTCAATAAGAGATATCTCCAATGCTTCATCTTCATGAGAGATATGCTTTGTTCTTCATATCTACCCTCCAAGAGCTGTGAATCAAATGGAGTCTTCATGAAGTCCTGATCTTTGGTCTTCTCTCATAATCTAGTGTTCCTTCGTCTTCTTGTCCGATGATCATCTTATCTCCTCAACTCCTTTTGTGTCTTCTAGCATGTCCTCCTTCTCCATCTCCTTCTTCACAATAGCATGATAGAGTTCTTGCATCTGCAATCCACTCATGACAAGATGACATTAGTTCAATAAACCCCTAGTCGAAGATGCTGCATGATGATCCACTGAATAAGCGGAATTGTTGAGAAATCTAGGGCATTCAAAGTTACCAATTTCTCTATTTGATAATTGCTTGTGATGCACTTTTACTTCTTTATCTTATAGTCTTTTCTTTGTTAGCTTATTAATGTGTTTTTTCATCAAGACAATTACCACAATGCATAAAAGACAAGTGACACAATATGTAGGCTTCTTTGGCCAGGGCCAAAACCTCTCGCCTATTGAGACGAAAACCCGATCAAAATTCTTCTTTTAGATCTTCAATTGATAAGTACCAAGACCATGACACAGACGCTTGACTCTAGTATCCTCTCAAGAATTTTGTCACTAACCTTGATGCTCTGCCTCTTCATTCCTTTGCCTTTCTTCTTGATCTAGAACTGCTCTCTTCGGTTCCTTTTGAAGAAACTTGGTCTTTATCCTTCTTACTGCTCCTTCTCGACTTTCCCTAGAGAATCTCGGTCTTGTTGACTACTGGAGTAGCACCTGATGATTATGTGAAGACTCCATGCCCAAGGATGATCCAGAGGACACTTGTACCATCAGATGTCATCAGTCAACAAATTTTTTTAACTCTCCTTCTATCTTCTCATCATCTTTCTTCTTTGTACCCAGATTCCACACCCTGCGGGGAATTGTAATAAGTGATGCTAGTATGATGAGTTTCTTGAATTTGTAACAGGCCTAGGATGTGGGACTCGATCAGCAAAAGAGTACACCTTGGAGTGTTTTTTTTATTCGGTTAATTATCCCTTCTTTTTCAGAGGCGGATAATTCTCTGGATTTTTTCACTCATTTTTACCCCAAAGCCGAGGTGACGGTTTGAAGATTGAGCCCCTGACACATCTTAGTGTCTAGGGTCGATGTATATTACCATACTAGATCACACAAAAGGTTTCGTGGAATTTGGCTAGGTCTAAGTAGGATTTTTAATAGTTAAAAATTTCCTGCAAAATGGGATTTTTTAATTATTTTTTATGTAAAGGCATAAATAAGTGGCCTTAGGAGATGTCTGGGGCGTATGACCAGTCGAAATTCATCCTCAGAGGCCCAGCATTCTCTTAGAGCCTACTTTGGGGGTCAAAAAATAACTCAGAGTCCCTCAAAAGGCGATTTTTCAAGTGACAGTGGCAAAAATGAAGAAAAAATTCAAAAAAATAAATAATTGGAAAAATTTATAAATTTTTCCAAAGTCAAAATAAGTCAAATTTTGACATGGAAATTATGCATAGAATCAAGGGTGATGTGGCATGCAATGTGGGGCCCACCTCAAGTCAAAGTTTCAAAGAAAGTCAAAGTCAAAGGGGCCAACGTTGAGTTCATGAGGCAATGAAATTTTTGAAGTTGTAACTTTGATTTAAATCGAATGTTATAAAAATCAAATTTGGAATTAAAATTAGTGAGTGGCATGTGGGACCCACCTCAGCCCACCTCAGCCAACAAAAAGCACAGTTTACGTGGGCATGTTCAGCACAAAAAATACACGTAGGTCCCAACATTCCACGCAAATCAGTTTACTTACGGTGGTTGGACAACAAGTTTACGGTAAGCTGGACAACAATTAATAAACGCAGGTTGAACAACAAGTTGTGTTGGCAGTCAACGTTGAAGATTATAACAACAGGTAAATACACATACATTCCAGCATTAACGTGGGCAGCACAGCATCACATGGGCCCAGTCAAAGGTTGGACAGTAGTTAACGTAATGTCTACAGCAGTCCACAGCCAGTCAAGGTATATACGCAAGTTACAAAGGCAGCTACAACAAGTACGTGGGCCCAGTCAATAGGTCAAATAGCTATTATCGTTGGCAGCCCACTCATACTCAGCATTTAACGCATAGTTAACAATAGTTTGCATGGGCAGCCTACAGCAGTTATCTTTAGCAATTAAATAGTCATAGCAGCCACTTGGAAATTCGATGAAGCATTGGGATTGTCATCAGGTTACATGTGTCATTTCATTTTTCATTGGGATTGGCTTCCGTAGTCTTATTTATATGAGCCTTGGGCTCTTATTTTCAAAGGATAGAACGAGCTATTGGGCTGGCGGAGACTCTGCCGGATTTTGTACTCAGCTTTCACATAAATAAATAAAAGTCTTTGGGGTTACTAGCTTCTCGTGCTGCATGCTTTGGTACATGAGGTATACCTGTGTCGTTTGATATTCATTTGATTTTCATTTGCTATCTAGTTGTTTTTCTTTATGCATTTGCCTGAAGGCACTATTGTCTAGGGAGGAGAGATTTGCAGCTATCTCAAATCTCCTTTGGGCTTGGTATATTTTGTACACTTGTTGCAGCCATTCTCGGTTGAATGACAAGCTCAACTTGGTCTCTATATCCCAAGTCTCTTTTGCACTAACAATTCGTTTGCAAGTGTTTTCTGTGTTTTCAAGGGATAGGTTGCCAGCTCTATTGGA
>APFE030493893.1:0-48051 GCA_000404065.3 Pinus taeda | reverse complement strand
GGTACAGTGATCACCACAAGGCCTATAGACTAATTGATATTGCTACTGGTCGTCTTAGCTTCAGTCGGGATGTGGTATTTGATGAAGACAGAGGATTCTTTCAGTCCTCTTCTTCTGAGCAATATTCTACAGATCAGCCTCACAGTGTTCTTCTTCCGGTAGGTCCACCTGATGGGAGGGATGATGCAGTATCAATGTTTGATAATACACTGCCTGAGCTTCCTCCGAAAAATAACTCTTCTCTTGCTGCTCCTATTGCTCTTGACCCCTCTTCTTCTACTCCTAATGCTCATTCTTCTAATTGTTGCTATTTTCCTTTCTTTAGCAGTTTCTTAGATGAAACTGAATCTCACAAAGAAACTTGATGTTTCTATCTTTGTAAAATATCTTTGTATTATTATTGAGTATTCAGCTCAATCAATTCATTGAATTCATTTGGAAATCCATATGCGTGTATCGCACTGTTTTACTCCACATTACAAAGAAATGGTGCGAAAAATCATACCTATTGGGCTAGGGTATGCACCTCCAAATTACAACAAAATGAGGACATCATTGTTAGATAAGGGGGTGACAAGAATACAGGGGCTTATGGGCCCCCTTAAACAATCAAGGATTTATTCAAGATGTTCAATAGTTATGGATGGTTGGACAGACATTCAACAAAGGCCATTGTTGAATATTATTGTTATATCTCCAGTTGGGCTCTATTTTTTAAGAGCAGTTGATTGTAGTGGGAAACTAAAGGATGCTACCTTCATGTTTGAAGTATTGAAAGAAACAATTGATGAGTTTGGTCCCTCAAATGTAGTACACGTAATCACAAATGCAACCCATGTTTGCAAAGCAGCGGGTTTGATGGTTCAAAGTCGATATAGGCATATCTTTTGGACTCCTTGTTGTGCACATGCCTTGAATAATGTCCTCAAAGACATTGGAAAAACATCTCGGATTGCAAAACTCATTTTAGATGCAAGAGATGCACAAATGTACATTGGCAACCACCATGCCTCTTTAGCAATCTATAGGATGTATTCAAGGAAGAGGTTTTTGAAACCTGCAGAATCAAGATATGCTACATACTTCATTCTTCTTCAATGTATAGTTGAGGTGGATGCATCCTTACAAGGTCTGAATCTAAATCAGTGCACGCAAAGAAGATAAGACAGCAACTTCTCAATGATGATTGGCGGTTTGATTATAAATATGATGTTTCTTTCATAGCTCCAATTGTGGAGTTGATTAGGTATGCAGATTTTAATTCCCCCACCCTTGGAGAAGTTTATGAATGTATTGATAGCATGGTACGCAAGATAAGGCACATCATTCGGGATAGAAACCCCTCTTTGGAGTTCTTCAATGAAATTCATAAGAGAACAGGGTAGAGATGGAGCAAACTCAATACCTCTCTTCACATGGTTACTTATGCTCTTAATCCAAAGTGGTATATGGAGAGACCAAATAGAGTTCTACCCACTGATGATGAAGAAGTGAAACAAGGCTTTCTTGATGCCATATGCAAAATCTATACACCTAATGAAGTGACTGTAATACGAGAACAATTTATTGATTTTGCTACCTTAAACCCTTCCAAATTCTCTCAAGATGCAATGGGTGGACATCAACATTTATGCACAAAGGAATCCCATTGGATGGTGGAGAATGTATGGGGGGAAAGCCAAAGATCTTCGAAATCTTTCTTCACGCTGGTTATCTCATGTTTCTAGTTCATCAGCAGTTGAAAGGAATTGGTCTACTTATAGTTTCATTCACTAAGTTAAGAGGAATAGGCTTATCTCTAAGAGAGCAGAGAAATTGGTCTATATGCATAGTAGCCTTCGACTTCGCTCAAGGAAGCTACCTGAGTATTTAAAGGGCCCGGCAGCTGAAAGGAATTGGTCTACTTATAGTTTCATTCACTATGTTAAGAGGAATAGGCTTACCTCTAAGAGAGCAGAGAAATTGGTTTATATGCATAGTAGTCTTCGACTTCACACAAGGAAAGTACCTGAGTATTTAGAGGGCCTGGCAACAAGATGGGATGTTGATGCCAAGGAGGCTTCTGAGATTGATGATAATGAGTATAATCCTTCACCAGATGCAGGTTTAGTTGGCATACCTTTGGGTGGCATTGCAGGTGATCTTGATATTGATGATGGTGATGATGAAATTGGAGTGCCTAGCGAGGCTCAAGGTTATATTATGATCATCTTCAACTTTAGTCTTTAATGTTATGTTTTGGCCTTTGGGCATTTTTGGACCATGTACGAATTTACCACTTTGGGCATTTGTCATTTTTTTAACTATGTACTACGCTGGGCATACTAGCACTATGAATATTAATATGATCAGTTCTTTGATTTTCACTATGTTTCTTAAATTCAAGAGTCTCTCAAGTCATTTACATTTTCAAATTTTCATTTTTGAATTTGATATTCATATAATGAATTAAAATTGTAAATTCATTTTAATATTTGAATATTTTTATTATTATGTAAATTATATAATAATAATAAAACATTTTTTATTTTTTTATCTTTTAGTTTTTTATTATATAAATCACTGCTCCCAATTAGTTGTTTCCTAGAAATTCTGGGAAACCTCTAGCCGTTCTGAACACTTGTACCCAAGTTCCCAACATTCCCACGTTCTAGAAACTCATGCAACATAGCATATAAGTGAAGTTTTGTGGAGTGTAGGTAATTTTCTGTTGAAGAATCAAGGACAATAGTGTATAGTAGGATTCTTTTAGACTTGATAACAATTTCCGAAGTCCTTTTACAATTTATCTTAGCTTGATGTTCTTCTTATTATTAGTATATTTGTTTAATTCATCAAACTACTACCAAAACATAAGAAACAAGAACACAAAATGTTGGCTCTTTACCAGGGCCAAAACCTCTCTCTCTTAGAGAGGAAAACCCTTTGGTAAGTTTCTCTTATTGAAGCTTCTTATTGATCAATGCCAAACCCTAGACCCTTGACTAGAATATCCTCCAAGCACAACTCAAGTCCTTCCTCCTTTCTGCACCTTGTTTCTCGTCACTTAGTCTTCCTTCTTCCAGCGCTTTGCTCCTCGGCACTTCATCCTCCTTCTTCATTCTTTGACTGGAGATAGACCTTGCTTATGTGAGCTCTAGGTGAGATGGTTCTCTTCTATGCTTAGTGATGTGCTTTACTTGTGGAGACACCTTTCTCTTGATCAAATGAGATTCTTCTTGATATGTATATGTAGACTTATGTGACTGTAAAGCAGCCCTAGATTCTAGCACGTGTGGTGGGTATCCTTGCGAATTAGGGTCCCTTCACCTTTGCTTGAGAGAGAGTCTTCTTCGCTTGAGTAGGAGGGCTTGTAGGCCTGTGTTTCTAGCCCAAACAAAGATGAATGTGTAACTGTGATCTTGCTGCTAATATACCCGCAGACTGCCCTTCTTTTCCTCACACATGTGACTATACTTAGCCCTAGAAACAATCTTAAAACTTCGCTTTTCTTGCTTCTTTCGTCGCTGCAGTTGGAGACCCCTTAAACTTCGTCGTTCTTCATTTTTCCTTGACTTCTCTTGCTCACTGATTTCAGATGTGAGTGATGGTCATTATGAGGGAATGAACAGCCCCTATATATACAGGATTGTCCCTCCTTTAGGCTTACTTGAGGCCAACTTGTTGGTTGTAGGCCAACTTGGTGTTTCTTCATCATTTTTGCTACTAGGAGGATGTTGTTGCATGGAGAGGACTTGACTTTGCTTCAAGATATTTTCTTTGACTCTTATACAAGTTTATACAGTGTAACATGCCCTTAAGGGTCTTCAATAAATACATTGACTCTTTGACTTCCTAGAAGCACTTTGTTATATACCTAGGGGGGATAATATGGGGTACAAAGGGAGGTACTTTGTTAGATCTATAACAAGATCTGAATAGATAGAAATGATTCACTTTATTAATCAAACCCTTAAGGTAGGGCAACACCATATAATCACTCCTTAAGAAAGGAGAACACTCCACAAGCCATATGCTTGTTCATACAATAATCCTTGACACCTCTCCATGTGGAGTCTCTAGCCTCTATATAGGCCTCATACATACAATACCATGGATCATTACCATGGTTCCCTCATACCATCGAACTAATACCATGGGCCCATTACATTATTACTAACTACTTGTGGTCTCTTACATGATATGGGTTAACCACCTTATTTATTACTATGGCCCATCCCATTATTACATTATTACCTTGGGTACCTCCCTTTGTACCCCATATTATCCCCCCTAGGTATATAACACACTTAAATATGTGCTTGACCTACTTCAATGAGCAAGAAACTCATTAATAAATATAACAAAAATAATATTTCTTTTCTTGAATAAATACAAATATCAAAAGTACATTTATGAAGACCGAACCTAATTACACTTTCTTGAACATTTTCAAGATCTCATATGTTTGCTACAGCCATCTAAAATCATCTACAGTAATGATAAATTCACATAACATTGGCATAATATTTAAATTGGAAGCACATTTCATCATTGGTAAATCATTGGCATTGGTTGGGCTTGCATTTCTTGGCATGTTTTGATATTTCTTGAAGGTTATCATATTTATCTAAGGTCTGATATAAACATAACAATGATCTGATATAAACACCGAAATTAGGCCTGAGACCAGGGAAAAACCCACAAAGGGAAAACCCACAAAAAATTTCTTATGAGAGAGAGAGTTCAAGATTCATCAATAAATCAAAAACAACCATATCAAGATAATAGCCAAACCAATAACCAAGTATCAAGATCAAGTGCCAAGTCGTCCTTCTAAAATCTGGCCCTCCTTTTCTCCTTCTTCCTTCACTGGATTAGAGATAACCAAGACACCAGTCCATGTCCAAATGAGAAGAAGTGATATATTATTTATAGCCTTAAAGGGGGGTCAAATGGGTGCCTCCATGGGGCCCAGCTGACTTTTAATAATAGGTCGGCTTGATCTGTTTTAGGAGGCAAAATAAAAGATTAAAATTTCCAATTTCTTCATGATGAAAACACTGACTATGCCTACCATATTTCCAACAAGTGACCCCTATGAGAAAATTTTCTCCTATTCATCTCTTCCAGTCGGCAGCAAACAGCCCCTAAGAGCCACCTTGTATCAGATGTGACATCCCATTCATATCTTTGCCACCTATATATCAATCATGCGTCTCCTCGCCCATTTGTCAAGAACACATGTTGGAAGGTGGGCTTCTAATAAAAAGGTACTTTATTCATTTTGTAATCAGATGCCCATGCTTGTTTGTATTTGGGCATTTTGAAATGGATTATGGGGTTACTTTAAAGAAAGAAGGGCCTTGGTCATAGTTTTGTTCATGTTACCCACCACCAGTGGATGACCCCATAAGAGAAAATTTCATCCTATATTTGTCTTCAGTTAGCAGCCCCTAAGAGCCACCAGTGTAGCTGAATTGTGCCAGATATCTCCATTGCTTGAGCTAGTCATATGTCCCCTCACCCATCTGTTGAGATCGTATGTTTGAAGGAAGACCATCCAATCCTAAAGGTATGATTTTTCATTATGCAATTGGGCGTTTATGCTTCTTTTCCTTGGGTACACTTGGGTATGGATTATTGGGTGACTTGGAAGAAGGAAGGATTTTGACTGTAGTCGCGTTCCCTTACTTTAAGTTTTAACAGGAAGGTTAATCCTCAACCCTAGTCCCGTGAGATCTCCCCTACTGGTCTACAGCTTTAGGATGGGCATTACTTGGGAAACCCCGATTTTGGTAATGCGGTATCATTTTCCAGTTTCACAATTTTCACTTCCCCGCAAATTACAAGAGTTATTTCATCATCTTCCCTGTCCAGGTCCACATGACCACTAGGTCCATAAGACTCGGATACTCCCCCTCCCCTTGTCCACATGACCACTAGGTCCACAAGGCTCGGAGACTCCCCCTTCCCTTGTCCACATGTCTAGGTCGGGCCTAGAATGATGCCCTAGAGGTTGACGCAGCTAAAAAAAAAGATAAAAGCATAATATGGCCACATACAAAAGGAAACGTACCACAAAATGCAAAATATGGTTAGGACAATAAAATTTAGCAAATGGGAAAAATTCAAAGATGAGCTCTACCTCTTATCATTATGGCCATCACCCTGATTCCTAGGGTCCCTATGAGTTCCCCTTGCATCATTAAGGAACCCATGTATGTCCCAACCCCTGGTGGGCAATGAACTGCCCCACCTTAAGGGGGTAATCACTGTTATATCATACACATCATGCTCTCATCCCCTGCAGCCCCGAGAAATAAAACAAAATAAAATCAATAAAAGGCAAAAGGAAAATGAAGAAGGGTGGAAAAACAAAGGTCAGGGTAACTCATGTACCACAATTGCTCCCTTCTACATTCATAAACTCAAATATGTGGACATCCCTCATCATTACCACCCTTAAGCCTGTGGCATTTGGCCTTGAGATCCCTGTGTCCCCATCCACCTTATCATTATCCACATGAGACCTACAACCTGAAGGGTGTAACTTGGGCATGTCCTTCTCTTTAGGAGTTGGGAACACCTAATAGGATTGTTCATCAACTACTCCTACTTAGGGAGGTAACATTATTACATGATCGAAGCCCCAAATCTGGAAGGGAAACCCACTATGAAGTCTCCATTTATGCCCTTGATTAAAAAGCTTATTCACTCAATTGCACTAAAGAATTATTGTATGAGGAGATGCATTGGAAATTTACAGGAATGACAGGTGGTTTCATCATGGGTTGGGCAATTTAAATGGGGCCCAAGCCCACCAGAGGATCATATCAACACTTGCAGGGGATGCGTTGAGAGCCATGGGTTTCTATCATGTGACAGAGCATTATCTCATGCCATGGGAGGCCTCAACACCTTTAGCAGCTTGTTCATTGCCCCACATTATATGTGAGATGATGCACTTGGACCAACAATGCCCCCAACCGGCTTAGCATTATATGCAGTGTTTGGTAATTGATCCAATGCCCAAAAGGAGGTTTGTCTCAACCCTGAGACGTGGGATAGCAACCACCATCTTTCGTGCCCTAATTTTACACCAAGAGCCCCGTGAGACCACTAATTGTGCCCCATAGCCAATTTGGAGCACCACATGATATTTTACTTCGAGACCAAGGGACAACCCCCTTCACCATCATTCATGGAGCCCTCCTCTTAATCATGGCACCTTGAGGACTCAATTAGGTCTTCCAACGACCCTAATACATCATTGCTTCATCATTTTGCCTTCATTTTGCATGGCTTATTCTACACTTTATGAGCTATTTGGTGGGATTGTCACCAAAGTTATGTTATCTTGTACATTGAAATATTTTTAGGGGCATATTGGGATAATTTGAATCGGATGAGGTTCATATAAATAAAGCTAAGCCTCATTTGTATCAAACATCAGCATCACACTTGGATATCCCTCTCTTGAGAATTTCGCACTTTTCTTTGGATGTCTACTGGAGTTGTTTTGATGCATTTCGATATATTTGGAAGCTAAAGTCTAGTTCTTTCTTGGGGTCGCTATCTTGATGTAGGATTGGATATATCACTTCAATGTTACCAGACTTGAAATCGGCAATAAATCAACGAGGCACAAGAGCGAAGAGTTTTAACCGGATTGGGGCAAAATCGGGAAAAAATTGATGAATTCAATAAACTAAGATATACACATATATTGAATTAAAATAAAATAAAATAAAATAACATAAAAAATAAAATAAAATAACATTTTTCATTGATATTCAATAAAGCCATGTCCAAACAATGCATAATATCAATAGATCTCCAAAATATCATGAATGAATAAGTATCTCATATATTCATGAGTCCAAACATGATTCAAAGTACTGAGTCCTAACTCCTAACTTGTGACTACATAGAACCTGTGACTGCATAGAACCAGAAGCATCTGCTTCTAAAAGTTTATAAAATACTGCCTACTAATCAGTAAAAAAGAAGTGGCTGAAATCTCTTGATTGTTGTTGAAATGATACAATAATGGTTTGCTATTGAACACGCTGAAGCTACACTGGAGCACACTACGCCAATATTACACTACGAGTCTATTACGTGGAGTAAATTGAAACTGAAACCATGCCTCTATTACCTTCTCAACGTATGAGTTGTAAGCTTGAGCAGTGCGAAGTCAGTTATCGACCGACTTTTAATTTTTAACCTAACAAAACTACACAGCGAAAAAATGTGGGAACCCTAAAAGGTAAAACCCGTGCTCACCGAATTGAGGGTTGAAAATTGCCTTAATCGCAATTAATCGATGAGTCGCAAGTCAAACTCGCGTTGACTACGAGTCAAACTCAGTCAACGCGAGTTTAACTCGCCTAGAGTTGAATCGGATTGTTTGAGGGAAGAGCAGAGTTTGACTCGTGATTAATCGCGAGTGATCGAAGATTCATGTTTCACTTGTCATCTTGTAAATGATTTCGTTGAAGATATTTCCATGTAATAATGTCTAATGTGTGGAAATTTTGCAACTAGCTAGTTCTTCTTGTGCCCTAATTATTGAACAATGAATATCATTGTAAAATTTGTTAGATTGCAAATTTGTGCATGTTACTCATTGAATAACAAGTAGATGAATGTTCCTAGTGGATTAAAATCTGATTTTCTTCCATAAAAGTCCATAGATCTTAGATGGGAAATTGTTAAAAAGTAGGTGATAGGGCATCACTTTTTAGCAACCTTAAAGACAACTTTAGCCAAATTTTGAAATCATTGTAATGTCCCAAATGAGAAAAATTTGGAACAAGATATTCACATAAAATTTATCATACATTTAACAGAAGACTGCCATATAAAAATAAGCAAATAAAGCACTGCAATCTCAAAACACAATCAACAGGAAATTCTCAACTTTATTATATTAGAAGAACTAAGGTTTACAAGCAAATACAACTCATATAGCTGAGATAGTTGGCCTCAAAAAATCTACAATAATGCCACAATGGGCCACCCAAAACAAACTGAAAATCAAATCAATACAACCTGTGAACCCTAAATGAGTCCACCAAGGGAAGAGATGGGTGCTCGCCCACTCTCACTGAAACACCGGAGGGTTTCTGTCCTGGGGCTACTGCTGAAGTAGAGAACCACGTTCTCAAACCTCTCCACAAAACAATACTCAAATCCCAGATGTCCCAAATGATCTTCTCCTCTTTTTATAGATCTGATGGATAAATCTCCAAGCCTCTAGAAGCATCTTATTTTATTATTTTATTATTATTCTAGAAGCTCCTCCATTGAGTTTATCTTAAGTCAACCCTTTTTATTTTATTTTATTTTACTTAAGTCACTTTTGGCCCATTTTCTCTAATTAATTATTTTTCCTTAATTAAATGACTAATTAAGGTCATATTTAACTAGGAAAATGATAAATCGCCCACCATACTCTCTTCGGCCACTGGTAGTCACTTCTCAGCATCCATCCTATAGATCTTCTCATTCCGGTTAGAACGAGCTATTACACTAAGGTGTTCCAACAATTAATTTTCCTAGAATGCCACCTCGAGCATCATTAAGTAAGTTATGCCAATAATTACCCTGTTTTACGGGAATTATCAGAAAGTCATGGAACTAAAAATAAGATGTGCAGAACTACTCATGATGATGAATATACCAAGCGAATGCCATCGAACCCCATGAAAACTCCTCAAAACTCCATCGGAACCCCTAATGACATAAACCTGCTCCACTGACCTGGCCATCCCCTGCCCTGGAAATCCACGCTGGTTGTACTATGGAGAAAAATAAAAATGGGGACATTATAATCACATAGACTCCATAGCCCAAGGGTAAGGCACTAGTCCAAGTAAATTTGGTGGTCACCCTCGTCCTTATGTTTTTCTCCTTTTTCTTAATTTTGGCCCCTTCCTTAGATGGCTATCTAGGGTTCCTTGGGAATTTCATTAGAGGGGTGATCTAGCAAAATTGTTTGCATAAGCTATTGTGTTGGTGTCTCCGTTAGTAATCCTCCAAGTTTGGAGCAATTCACACAGTGAATTTATGAGAAAACTCAAGCCTTGGCTACATCTTTGGAAGCCATCTTGAACATTTATGGTTGGTGGTCTTCTTAAGTCTCATTTGCACTTAAAACTTTAAGAAATCAATCATTCTTGACACTTTCCTATCCTAAGCTTGACCTAGTGATCACATTGGTAGACTTCCTCCCACGATTACTCAAAAACCATAGGTATTGTTTGGGCTTCTTTCTAGGTCCCTCTACTGGTGTTTAAACTCCATTTGAAGAAGGATTATCTTACAAAACCCAAAGAGAGGTCTTCCCTCATCTTGGAAGCCTTGATCCTAGGCATAATCATTATTATTGAATATCCCTAACCCTAGGTATAGGCTTTCCTCTTAGGTCTTTCTTGGAGAGCTTTCCCTTTTTTTAAGCCATACTTGAGCCTCTCCTTTGAATGGGCCTTGGGAATCATTTTCTATCTTATCATTGATCCTATCTTTACAAGTGATTTCCTTCATATCGAGATTCCTCCCATTGGTAAAATTTTATAAAGAGCAGGGGTAACTGTCTGAGGTGACAGTGGTTCTTTGTCCTATTGTTGTCATTCAGTCTAGTAGTTGTCCCTCAGGTACCCCTCCTAGGACCCATGCTAAATTGTGTGGCAACAGTTCCCTCACCTTAAATTGGGGGTTAATTTTCAATCTTAGTCTAGTTGGACATCCCCTAATGGCCCATGGCTTTAGGAAGGGGCACTCTTTCGGAAACCATGATTGAGATAGTGTGGCCCTGTCTCTCCCTATTCCATACCTACCACTTTCCATCTTACATTATAATCCCTTATTCCATCTCCCTTCTCCAGGTTCAAATGACCACTGGTGCATTGGGATTTCGCATCCACACATCATTATAACTGGGTAGGGCCTAGAAATGCACCCTAGGAAATTGACACAGTTAAAAGAAAAAGAACGAGCATATGACGACGACAAGAAAAACAAAAGGAATATCAAAATGCAAAAATGGCCATCACCCAGTTCCTGGGCCAATGTTGGCTTGTCTCATAAAAGACAAGGAACACTTGCATGTCCCAACCCCTGATGGGCAATCAGCTGCCCCATCACAAAGGGGGTAATAAGTTAATAATTGCTATACTAGTGAGTTTATATAGCAATTTTAGCATCTAGACTCGTTATTCAGGCATCCTAGTTTGTTTTGTTAATATATTTATTATTTGCATATTTCCGAATTTTATTCAATTCAAAATATAGTTTAGCTCACTGATTTGAGGTCATATTGAACCCCCAGGAACCATATTTGATAACTCGACTCACTCATAGAAAGGCACATGGTTGGCCAACCTGAAGTGGGAAACGATTAGAGTGAGTGGGCATTTGGCTCTATTCCTAGGAGTTATTCCGACTGTTTTTAGTTTGTAAAAAAGAATTTCAAGGCGATAACACAGTTCATGTCCCTTTCAAAAGGTGGACAATATCTTCTTCACATTATTCAATATACACTTTATTGATGCCTTGACACTCACTATAAAACTTGAACAGCCTTCAATGCGAGGCACATGTCAATGTCTGAGCATTTTTCCCAGAGCTGTAAGTGTAATGCTAAATGTAGAAAAAATATGAGCCCTTGCCATCCGATAAGTTGAACACCTTGATTAGCTAAAGAATATCTAGAGGATTATCCAGCCAGGGAAAACCATTAGATCTATGGGCATCCCATTTGGAATAGCTGTAGAGTCCCAAGTATTTGTGGGAGTCAGGACTATGTCTTAAATAAATTTGAGGTAATATTCAAAAATGGCATCATCAAAGATATCCCAATTGCTTAAAGAATAATCATTGCAGATATATTTTACTTGCATGCCACATATAATCTTCTCCTTTCCCCTTTACTTCAGGATTCGAGAAGATAGAACAGCTACCCCAAAAAATCCTATGCAGGAAACATGGAGGCAAAAAGGGTTAGATAGCATGGAAAATTGCAATCAATGGGATGATGAAAGGCAAACTTCAGGAAATAAATGAAAGTAGAGAGGCACACTGCCAAGACAAAGCACACAACTATAACTCAAAAGAGACCATATTGAGAAATATATCTTGAGCAGGAAATTCTTGCACAGGGTTCAGTGTGAACATGGAAGAAGGGGTTCATGATAGTTTATTAGTAACCACTTGGAAAAAAATGGGAAATAATTCATCTTGTAATTTCACTCAAAAAATAAAAAGATGTGAAACTCTAATGTTTTAAAGCTACATTGGTCTTAGGAATTTGAATGAAATGATCTAAAATATTACCGACTTAAATTAGGATTTAATCTTAGCCATACATCTCAAGATTGAAATAGGTGGCAGCTAAGATTGAGGAGAACAGTTATTTCTCTCAAAGCGTAAAGAGGACAAGATAGATCATAGGAGAGATCGACCTCATATGGCAAGAGAGCAAGAGAGCTGGAAAAATGAGGAGTGCATTCAAGGTGACAAAGAAGAAAGTACTCAAGTGACCAGCAAAATACCAACAGGCCATACAGGCTGCACCACTGTTGTAGCCATCTTTTCTTTAAGGACAGGTAGTACAACTTCAGACCCGGTCATATACAGTCCTGCTGGAGAGTGCTTCAGTGTTGAGAGGAGAGAGACAGGTTTGCCTTTCAGGAAAAGCAGAAACAGAGCAGGCCATACTACTGTAGTGTAATCCAATTTTACATGGGCCATACACTGCTGTTTGAGGTGATTTTACTGACTGTACAGCTGCTGATTGAAGCAAACTGAAGAGATCACCTTCTAAACTTTGATCAAAGGAATGAAAATAGGATTACAAGAACAAATCCCTGTGTATATGTTGTATTTCTTCCACTGTTCGTTTTTCAGCTATTGTGTGATTGATGCAATAATCAGAAATTTAGTTTTAGGCTCCTAAAATAAATTCTGTTTTTGAGTTATTTAATAGGAGAACATTAGGACAGTAGTCACCAAGGCTAGAGAAATTTAGACCATAGTGTCTGTAAAGAGTAAAGAAAATGATCTAAGAGAGAATAATCAACAAGCTTTACAAATCCCAGAAAATTAAACCAGAAAGGGCACAGGTGGACCATATTGAACTTTGCCCAATAAGTACTTATTCCAAAAGAAGCTTGTATTTAGGTGTACATTATTTGCCTAAATATTAAAGGAACAATTAAAATACTTAACCTATGATCCATACTTAACATCACACCATAGAAAAGACAAGGTCACTAATATAGTTTAGAACAAGTAATTAGTAGAGTTCTGAAGAAATAAAGTTATTGCTTTTAGGACCCTTTTACATTATTAATTAGATCTTCCTTTGTGCTTACCATACTCAGAATTCAGCCATAAAGCATTACTGATTAATAAGAAAAATCAAAATATCCAGTCATCCAGATTCCATGCAACTCGCAAAATTATAAGTAAAACAATGCAATGTAACATTGACTGATTGAAGTTAACAAAAACTAACATTTTGTCTTAAAGAACCAGACACTAAAACTCTTCTAGAAAGCATATTGCATAGATATCTATATCTCCAACATATTGTTGATACCTTCGTCGTGTTCCTCCAGGGCGACTCGGTTCAAGCTTAATGCGCTTCCCAGCAATATCACTGCGGTTTAAAGCACGAAGGGCTGAATCAGCAGCTCTCACATCATAGAATTCAATAAATTTGTGGTGTCGTTTGTGTGGTGTCTCTCTTATCTGTAGGCAAGAACAGGTTTAGTAGGCTCCTATGTTAAAACAAATGAAGTGGCAAACTCACATACAGACATTCAAGATATGTTTAACTTTACCTCTTTGACTTCTCCGTAAGCACCAAAAATCACACGGAGATCATCGTTTGTTACAGAGGGATCAAGATTAAACACAACAAGTGTTCCTTGATTTACATCCTTATCTGAAGGATTGTCCTATAGGCACAAGAATACAGGTTATTGAATAAGGAAGCAAAATTTTAAGCAAAATAACAAAGACTATACACATTTAGCCTGAATCATTTGCAAGTGTATAAATAATAGCATAAAAGTCACATAATTTCTCAAAAGTCAGCAAATAACAATGCTTTACAATGCTTATTATAGAACCATATTTCTTCTTATGGTATCAAGCTCTAAAATTGTAAAACATGCAATCCAGTGATTTTGATTTCAGCTGCCAGACCACTACCAATTTTCGCCCAAGAAAAAGGTGAGGACAAAGAGAGTCAAAATTACATTATCAAGATACAAAAGATATAACTATGCAGCATTAAGATTCAACTCAACAATAAAGAACAAGTCAATCATCGGCCTGTTAGTTTCTAAACTCTGATCTGATTACTGTTCCAATGAAAACTTTTCTACCCAGATTTTATTTCTGTATATGAAACAATTCTAAATCTAATTTTTCAGAACAGCAATACACAGAAATTTATAACTTTAAATACAGCTGAAAACATGTAGAAACCAATCACACAAAATGACACAGATTTTAACCTGGAAACACCAATGGGGAAAACCAGCAACAGATGTTTTATACATTTGATCACAAGGAAAATCTAGCAATTATTTACAGCAATTTAGAACCTGGTACAGTTCTGAAATTTCAGTGAGAAATTTGCCTGAACAGTCCATCACATCCATACAGTGATATGGCCTGCCTACAAAAATGTGCCAGCTGAGAAATGCAGCCCCGAGCTGCCTTGAAACCCATGCTAAGATTAGGCCCTCTCTTGCTGCTCCTGTGTGATCCATACAGCCTGTAAAACCTCCACAAAATCAGCCTGAGTGCCTCGAAAAGCATGGAAGCCCTGGAAGCCCTGATGCACCCACTAGGAATGTGTGCTCACTGTTGGATTTGCTCTCCTGAATCTGAATGCAACTCTTCTCCTCTGCAAATGAATTTCCTCTCACTTTTCTCCTTCAGCTCTCCAAAACCCTGTTCATGTAATATGTCTTGTCGTCCTCCTTTTTTTCTTTTATCTCTTTAATCACCAAATGCCTAACCCTAGATCTACAAAGAGACGGATGGAAAAGATTAAATCTTCCCCACTTGAGATCAATGGTTCTGACTTAATCTTCCGTTGAGCTAACTTAAATCAATTTTAGTCATAAAGTAATAGGCACTTTATAAATATAAAGTCATATTGGAAAGAGTATGTGTTGGAACACTTCCACATGCTAAGACACCAAGCCTATGTGGAAGCACCTATTCAAGCTAACTTTAACAAGGCCAACCTTAAATTTTAATTGTACAATCAGCATAGTCTATGCATTCAGATCACCTTCCAGTGGTTATACATACAAGGTATGGCTTCTAAAGATCAAAATATGGTGCAAGGAATCAAAGTACAAGGCTTATAATAAAACCATAACAATAAGTCAAATATTAAACATCATCAACATTGATTCTAATCACTTTTCACCACCAAATAATGATATTGATAGAATCAAAAGAGGAAGCACCATAGGGGGTCGCTGCTGACTTTCTTCAAGTGACTCAAGTGCCAAAGTCTGCTTCAAACTTCAGCACAAGCATTGAACCCAAACCACTTGCAACTTACAGACAATCACTAGAGAATCTAGGCAACTTTAGGAAGAAATACTGGAAACAAGTTAAATGGCCTTGTCTGTTATAGACAATCTCTAGAGAAACTTTGTTCATGTAGTTGCACACATTGACCAAGACATCCTTATTAATGAGGTTATACAGTTTGACCAAGATTTCATTATTAATGGGATGATCCTTTTTCACTAGAACATCTTCAATAATGAAGTGGTCTTCCTTTACTAGGACATCCTCATTATAACGGACAATCTCTAAAGAAACTTTGTTCATGTAATTGCCCACATTGACCAAGACATCCTTATTAACGAGGTTATACAGTTTGACCAAGACATCATTATTAATGGGACGATCCTTTCTCACTAGAATATCTTCAATAATGAAGTGGTCTTCCTTTACTAGGACATGTTCATTAATTAAGCTGTCCTCCGATACAAGAGCAAATCCCAAAACAGTCACTATGTTACTTCAAGTCAAGTTTTTTAAGCTATTTACACATGTGGTTGATAGAACTTTTATTCTAAGTTGTTATAATAAGCACAACAGTTCACTACCAGATCATCCATAGAAAAGGGGTAAGCCCATAATGTCAGAAGACAAATATATTTAATAAATGTTGAATGATGCAATTGACAATAGGCAGTCAAAAAAATGTCTTACATAATTTCCAAGAGACACGTCAACACTAAAGGACACAACCCTACACTATAATTGATTGTAGTTATTATAATGTAGGTATTTTGCATACCCTCCCACCTAGAAAGGTTTTGCAACAAAGCATGTGATGAGACAAAAATGGAAAGATCATTGAGGATCCAAATAGTATCGATGCATTAGCCTAAAAGATGTAAGTTTTTGTAGCATCCGACGGTGTTCTAGTCTCGAAACTTTTTGGAGAGGGTAAAACACAGGTGTTCTCCAAAACCAAGAAATCGTTTCTGGAAATTACAGCTAGAGATGGCTCAATTAAATTAATTAGTCGATAATTAAAAACTACCTAAGTCTAACTTAGGGAATTGATTAATTAATAATAATTAATTGAGAAATATGAGAATTCTCTAGAAACTCACTCGGATCATCTTGGAGATACTCTCAACCATCGATTAAGTTTTAATCTTGGTCGTTGGAGTCCCAATTGGAGATTATAAGAAAAGGTCGATGGGTAGATGGAGAAACACACTACATAGAGAGTGAGAGCTAGTAGTGTGAGTTCCTTGGCAAGTCGAGTTATCAATCTTCAGAGGTCAAGCAGAGAAAGAGAGTTTGAGCCAGAAGGGACACAAAGGGGTAGAGACAGTGATTCTGGAGGAGGATTCCAGTTCCAGAGAATCAAGAGAGGAGGATGAGTGTATTCTCCAGGAGGTTGCGCAAGAGTTGCATAGTGCCTCAAGTGAAGCAGTTCGATTTAGCTGTGAGGAAGTTCAATTCAACATCCCGAGGCCGAGAAAGTCTTCCATAAGGCCAGGAGGATTGTTTCTAGAGCAATAGCAAGCAGGACAACTTGTTGTGAGAGGGTTTGTCAGCCACACGTGTGGAGGCCAGTGTAGGATAAATGCAGAAGGGTCTGCGCAAGGTTTGGACAACTATCCTTTTGTTGGAAAAAGTAACTATGTTCGGTCTTCAATAATGTACTTGAGTCTTTATGTAATGTACTTGTCAAAAGAATAAAGAAAAGAATTTTATTACTATTATTTCGACTTATTAAAGCATGGGTTTCATGCTTGGGCCGCCATGTTTTAGGTCAAAGTCCCCATTCAGGACTTCTAGGGTTTATTCTAAGTCTACAGAGTTATTGTACATTTAAAGAGACCCTTCTTGGGCTTTTGAATCATGTAAAAAGGTTAATTATTGAGTCAAATATGAATTATGGAACCTCCACACCATGTTGCCCTAAGGGAAGGTCAAGTCGGCCTAAGGACCCTATTCGACCCCACAAGAAGCCTATAAAAGGAAGCTCATCGAATTCATTTGGAGCATCATTCTCTCATCAAGTTTGAATTCTCTTGTAGCTGGAAGAACTGCGAAAATCTCTTGTTGATGGGCAGAAGTGCGAAGTTCTCTTGTAGCTAGGAAAAGGTGGAAAGTCTATTGTCAAGAAGCCGAAGTGAATGCGAGTTTGGGGAAGTCTATGGAGACAAGGAAAATCGAATTTTTTGTGTGTCTCTCTTTGTTTCGTGCCCTAGATTGGGAGATCGAAGTCTTCCAAGTTTCATTGTTGCCGGAAGTTGCCAATTGTTGTGAAAATTCTATCTCTACAACAACTAATTTATTTTACCTACTTATTTTCCAATAAGTTATTTACTAAAACCCTTCAGTAAACATTAAAATAAATTTTGTTGCAAATATCACACCATAATACATAAACAAATACATGCACAGCAATCAAAACACATTAACACAGATATTTTTCGACAATTGTCCCTGGAAAAACCCAATGCGGGAAAACTGGTGGAGCAAAAGAGGATTTTATTATTCAGCTATTCTTCAATACAACTGGGTGCCAAACTGGCTTACCCAACAAAGATAAATTCTCTGGCACTTCTCTCAGTCTCAACATCAGGCTTGTTGACCTCTGCGCAACTCCCAGACCTTCTGCGTCAGCTCCTACCTCTTTGTGTTAGCACTAGGCCTCTGTGTCACCCACGCAGGCCCTCCAGTGACTGTGCAGCCCTACTGCCTCTGCGTCTGCCTGAGAGGCTTTGCGCCTGCCTCTCTACCCTCTGCGTTGATCCTCCGGTGTTGTTCCCTACTCTCTGTTTTGTACCTGTTGCCTCTTGCTGCGCTCCAGACCTCTAGTTCGAATTTCTCAGGAAATCGAAATAATTGGTCTCCCTCAGTATCTCCAACTGACCCTCAAGTCTCCTTTTATACTTTTCCTGTTGATGAATCAGCAAACGAGATTAAGTCCCTAACCAACGACTAAGATTAAAATAGACCTGATCCATATCTTTTGAAAGCTTCTCATCCTTATCTTTATTAATACCCATTAATATTTTTATTTCCCTAAGTTTAGACTTAGGAACTCATTAAAAATATTAATTATTTTAATAACTCTTTATCCAGATGGATTTTTCCAAAACAATTTCTCAGTTTTGGAGATCTCATGTGCTTTAGCCTGTCCACCAATTTTCATGGCTAGAGCACATCCGATGCTACCCCAAATCAACAATCCCTCTTATCGAGGACCATGCTCTAGTAATACTCCACACTGAGCATCACTCTGATTATAAGGCACCGATACCTGTGTTGATGCTGAGCCTCCCTGCCCAACATCTTTTGCATTGTTGCATCCTGTATTGCTGCCCATGGCTCTATCACTGCCACTGCTACATCCATACTGCAGCTCCCTCTACATCTATGTTGTTGTTGGTCCTTCTTCCCAACACTGCAACTCCCTTTGCATCTGTGTTGTTGTTGCTCCTTTTTCCCAACCACTGCAACTCCCTTTGCATCTGTGTTGTTGCCGGTCCTTTTTCCCAACACTGCAACCCCTTCTCATTATGCTACATCGTGCTACTACTAACCACTACTGCATTGCAACATCATACTCATTTATGCTACTGAAATGGACTCTTTATCATCCCCATCCTCTCCCTGAAATAATCAAACTTGGTTCTTCCAAGGGCCTTGGTAAGGATGTCTGCCACCTATTCTCTTGTAGGAGTGTAGCTCAACTGTACAGCTCCTCGTTGGACATAGCCTCTGACAAAGTGACACCGAACATCAATATGCTTTGACCGATCGTGAAATATTGGATTCTCAAAGAGCTTGATGCAACTTTAATTATCACACATGCTCCTAGTAGCCTCCATTTTTCTTCTAAATAGGTTCACAAGCAGTTTTCTAAGCTATATGTCTTCGCACGAATGTGCGCTTGCAACCATATATTCTGCTTCAGCTGAGCTCAAGGCTACCAATTTTTGTTTCCTACTGCACCAGGAGGTCATTCCCAATCCAATGTTGAAATAGTACCCAGAGGTACTTTTCCGAT
Organism: Pinus taeda; assembly: GCA_000404065.3. Taxonomy (NCBI): domain Eukaryota; kingdom Viridiplantae; phylum Streptophyta; class Pinopsida; order Pinales; family Pinaceae; genus Pinus; species Pinus taeda. Next base: position 28,481 of record APFE030493893.1, on the reverse strand, counting down.
CCACTGAACTTTCAACCCAAATTGCATGAATAAATCCACTCAATATGATATCCTTACTCCTGGTGTACAAGAGTCCATAATCGATTGTTCCCTGTATATATCTGAGAACATGTTTGGTTGTTGCCCAGTGCGCCCTCTTCGGTTCCACCATGAACTAACTTAGGGTGTTGACAACGTAACAAATGTCTGGCCAGGTATTGACCAAATACATCAAGAACCCTATGAGTTGCCTTCATAAGGTGGGATCAACATCCTTGACTTCTAATGCATCAATTTTCTTCTAGTTGGTGATCATTGGAGTAGCCATGGATCTACAATCCTCCATCCTAAATCTCTTCAGAATTTCTGCAGCATATCTCTCTTGCCCAAGGAAGATCTCCCCCTCTTTTTACAAAACTTCCAACCCCAGGAAATAATGCATTTGTCCCAAATCCTTCATGTCAAATTTTTTGGCTAGATTCTTCTTACAATCATCGATGAGCCTGGATGATCCTGTCAGGAAGAGATCATCCACATATAATACTAGAATTAGAGGCTCATTTTCTACAACTAGATAGTAGAGATTTGGAGCTACGTCACTCTTGACAAATCCCATCTTCTACAAGTAGCCATCAATACGACCATACCATGCTCTAGGTGCCTGTTTCAACCCATAGAAAGCTTTCTTCAGTCTGCATACATGAGACTTCTTCTCATGTGTCTCAACAACTTCTGGTTATTGAATGTATACCTCTTCTTCTATCACCTCGTTCAGAAATGTTGTCTTGACATCCATCTGATGAATCTCCCATCCCATCTATGTTGCAAGAGATATCACGATTCTAATATATGTATACCTGGCTACTGGAGCGAAGGTCTCTTCGTAGTCAATTCCTTCCTTCAGAGCATACCCTTTAGCCACAAACCTGCCTTTGTATTTTTCCACACTGTCATCTGCAACGTATTTAATCTTGTAGATCCATCTCAAACCTACCACTGATCTGTCTTGAGGCCTTGTCATCACCTCCCAGACATCGTTAACCATTATGGAGTTGTATTCATCCACCATCGCATCCAACCAAACATGATGTTGAGCAGCCTCCTGAAAACTAGCAGGCTCCTCGTCCTGATCTGCTAATGCCTTATATCTATTTGGCTGTTTTCGCTCTCTTTTCTTATTTCTTGGTCCACCGATGAAATCCTCTTCATCTCGCAGAATCTGATGAAGTTCCGAGCTCGTCCTTCCTTTGGTAGTCGGTGCTTATGTTAGCTCCTCCTCCTCCTGTGATTTTTCCTAATCTAAGGAAGAATTATTTACTTTTGTTGGTTGAAGAGGTTTGACCCAGTGTTGCAGGAAACGTCCCCCCCCCCCCACAGATCAAAATCCCGATCCACAATCTATATGGATCCATGGGGAATCCGCCCTCCAAAACACGGATCGGGCTGAAAAATGTGGTTCCTCCCATTTCGGAACCTTATGGACCAATTCACGTTTCGGTTTTTCCCGAAACATGTTTCAGTTTTTTGCGATCCGCGTTTCGGTTTTTTCAATCCGTGTTTCGATTTTTTGGAAATGCGTTTCGGTTTTTTCCCAAACGCGTTTCCCAAATATCCTAAAATGACTAACTTCAGGTGTCTTCCCTGCGAATACTTTATCTGGAGTAATCCTTCCCAATGCCCGATGATGATTCTATTATGAACATAGACTGTAGTGTTGCGTGCTTATGCCCATAGGAACTTTGGCATGTCCTAATCATACATCATGGCCATAGTTGCTTCTACGATAGTCCTGTTCTTTCTTTCTGCTACTCCATTCTGCTCTGGATTGTAAGGAGTTGACCACTCTCTTTTGATGCCCTCCTTAGCGCAAAAATCAATGCAGTCCTTATCAACATACTCTTCACCATTATCTAAGCGCAAAACTTTTATTTTCTTCCTTGTCAAATTCTCCACCAGAGCCTTGAACTCTTTGAATCGACCGAAAACCTCGTCCTTGGCTTTCACAAAATAAATCCAAGTTTTCCTTGAGTGGTCATCAATGAAGGTGACGAAGTACTCGGCACCACTAAGAGCTTTAATGGACATAGGTCCACAGATATCTGAGTGTATCAATCCTAGTACACTCTTGGCCCTATTTTTACTCTAGTAAATGTTGCTTTGGCATACTTTCCTAGAGCACATCCTATGCATACATCATCTCGTTTCATACTAAGATCCAGAACTCTTGTTACAATTTTCCTATCAATGCCATTGGTGATTCTAGTTGTAGTCTGTACAACCTACTACTTTTGATCCCGATCTGCACCTTCTTTTTCCAACTTGGGTGTTTGACGTATACTTTCTCCTTGATGAAGAAGACGTCATAGCCCTTCCCTTGAAGTTGCGACATGGAAAGTAAGTTCATCCCCAATCTTGGTACATGCAGCACATTGGTAGCACGGAACTGCTCTCCCGTTTCTATTTGTAAAACTATGGTACCCTTCCCTACAAGAATACACTTTGCCTTATTCCCCATGGTGATTTGAAAATTCATCTTTTCCTCCTGATAATCTGAGAAACATTCCTAGATTCCCGTCATATGCCAAGAGTCTCCACTGTCTATATACCATACCTCCAATGACGCAGAGCTAGTCACACAAGCAACTTCTTCTTCCAATCTGGAAGCCAACATAAAGAAATCGAAATTATTGTCTCTTGTGCAATTTTCTGAAAATTTGTGCGAGTTTATTTACGTAGATGCCTCTACATCATGGTCTCGACCCATGATGGACTCAGTACTTACTTGACAATTGAAGAGGTGTGCTGAACATATTCTTCAACTCGTCCGCAAGACATACGAGGACTCCACGAGCGATACCAGCTCTTCTCTCAACTCGCTTTACAGTCTTCTAAAACGACGATCTTAAAAGAACAGACCTCAGTCTGGCGGCCCAGCAGGCTTCAATATTAATCAAGCATAAAATGTACATACCAAGTTAAGCAACAGAGTAGAGCCAAAGTCTCTAACCTCTGGATACACACACACACTCAGAAAGCTCTTCAGGCACACACACAATGCCTTCGATGCCTTCTCTTTCTCACTTATTCTATATATAACAAAATTAACTAACCAAAAACAAAACATAGAGAATCTTGGGGGTCCTTGTCCGACATTACTTAGTCTGGACGGTGTCTACCCAATAGTTCTCGAGTACAATAATAATTCAAGAAAGAAAACGCACTAACCAAAGTAGGCGCATTATAAACAGTGACAGTAATACCATGTCGAACTTCTGTCACTCTCGATGTCAGAACCCGGATCAAATTCTGATGAGGATTTGTTGTCATAGTATTGTTGTTCCATTAGATCGAGATACTTTTGTTCCCAATCAATATTATTGATTTGGGCATCTTCAAATGTGTCCACCTAAAGAGTGTCCTTCTCAATGGCATCTTCAACTTTTTCTTTTCCTTTAGTGTTGGCAATGGTTAAAGTAGATTCGGTTTTGAGTGGAGCTCTCGATGATTGTCCGGTATCGAATTTTATTGTATCTGTTGTGACATAAAGGTTTTTCTGAGGGAACAGATACTCAGTGTCTTTTACTTTCCATCTGTTGATGTAGGCCATAGGATCGATTTCAATTCCAAAGAAAGGATCTGATTTTCTTGATCGGAAATCTGGTAGATTTTGAACTGAAAATTCTATTCCGTCGAGGAACTCCCATTTGAAGATTTGGAACATACTTACTGATCTTTCAATACAATATCTCACCCAAATCTTGCAATACTGGCTGATGTCATTCTGTTGTTGCCAACCTTTTGTAAACACTACTGAAGAACAAACATGATTAGATAATAGCAAATTAATTAAATATGCTACATCTTCATTCCAATTCCCATGCAAAATCCTTAATGTAACCAAATTCTTCTGATTTATCCAGAGATCAAAAGTGGCTTTCTTCCCTTGCAATTTATCTAATGTCTTGATCATCGATAATTTCTCTTGCAAAGTTAATTTGGCGAATTCTTTAAGCCAACTAGTAATCCTTCTTATTTCATCTGGATTATTCACGATTTGAGGTTCTTCTAATTTTTCCGAACAAAACATTTGTGCAAATGGATTTGGTTGTACTGGAGTTCGGAATTCTAAGCTATGATGATCCCATGGTGCTGAGAATGTCCTTAGGTACTGCAAAGTTCTTTCAACGCACTGGGATGATCTCATCACAATTTTCTTCTCACATTTTCCATTTCTTATTTCCCAGTCTGCAAAAGGCTGGAACAATTCATACTGTGGGAAAGAATCAGTAGCAGAATAATTTTCATCTGGCCTTTGTAGGAAAGTTGCTTCTAATTCTTCAAATAGGTCAGGAATTCTAAGGGAAACAAGAAATCTTTGAATACCCTCAGTCATATTGACTTCTTCTAAATCAAGCATCTTAGCTGAGGTATAAACAGAAAGGGCAAAGTCAATTACTCCAATGATTTGGTAGTAATTCAAAGTTTTCAAAAAATTTTGGATTTTTCTGTATACTCCTTAGTCCAGTAATCATCTAGGGTTTTAAAATAAATCTTAACTTTCATGTTTGGTAGAGGAAAGACTTTTATTAAGTCTTCATCTAACCCTAGGAATAAACCAACATTTTTTGCCTCCCATGCTTGGCAGTTCTGGATCCACTGGTTCCTTCGGAGTCTCATACCAACAACCTTCTTAATTTCTTTTGTTATGTCACTGGCAATCTGCTGAAGTATACGCCATCTAATTACAAACGTTACAAATGAATCTTCTTCAAGTAGATAAAAAATTCCAGTTCTTTTTTGTAGTCCATGAGCTTTATTCATCTCCCTGGTGAGCGAATCTGCAAGCATGTTAGAGTTACCTGGCACCCATTCAACATCAAAGTCATACATAGCAAACCACATTTGCCAAGTTAATAATCGACCTCTTACAAGTTGTTTAGAAATTTTTGCAGTAAGGAAATATTTGAAATTCATTGAGACAGTTCTAATCAAAAACTTGACAGGAGCCAAATAAATTTCAAACTTCTGGATTCCATTAAAGATAGCCAAAGTTTCCTTTTCTGCAGGGAAATAATTCTTCTGATGAATCTGAAATTCTCCTGATGCATATCCACATAGAACTTCTTCTTGTTCTAAACCAACTGATATTCTTTCTATCAAAACTGTTGCCCAGAAATTATCAGAAGCATCCGTTTGTAGGATCATAAAACCGTTTCCTGGAGGTTTTAAAGCAGGAAGATGCTTACATTCTTCTTTGCGCTGTTTGACAGCTTGAGTAGCTTCAGAAGACCAGGCATAATTCTGACAAGCACGAATTGGTGTTGTTTTCTCATAAAGATTAGGAATATATCTACTGACATAATTAAGAATACCAATGAAACGCTGGATCATTTTAGCATCAGTCAACTGGTCCGGGAAATCAGATAATTTTGAAAGGACATGAGGTTGCATATTTATTTTCCCGTCTTTGATATGAATTCCAAGAAAATCTATATTTTCTTGAAAGAGCACCATTTTCTTTTCTGATAGAACCAACCCATGCTTCTTTGCTTCTTCAAAGAAAATTTCCAGATGTTTCAAAAGGGTTTCTAGATCAGGACTGCGTACTAAAATATCATCGATATATACAACAATGAAACTATATTTACCAAAGATGTAGTCCATTCTTCTTTGAAAAAATGTTGGAGCGTTTTTAGGCCAAAAGGTACTACACACCATTGATAAAAACCTGCAGGACAAGTAAATGCAGTCTTGTGACGATCTTCAGGAGCAATTTGGATTTGATAATATCCTGATTTCATGTCAAATTTGCTGAAGATTTTACTTTTCTGGATCTTTTGCATGATTACTTCTTGTCTGGGCAAAGGATATTGAAATCCTTTAATTATTGCATTCAGAGGCTTGTAATTTATGACCATTCTATCTTTACCCCTTACGATCTCTGAATGATTTCTGAGTAGAAAAGTTGAACAAGAATAATGAGACTCAGATGGTTCAATAAGCTTTAACTTCAATAATTCTTCTATTTGATTCTGGATTTCTTGTTCATCCTTGGGGGTACATGGTATCATTTTACCCGTTACTCCATTATCATGCATTGTGATAATTTCCTGCATTGGACTTTCTATATCCCAAAATTCTTTGGGATTTTCTGAACAACATGTTAACAATTTTTCAAACATTTCTAATTGATCTTTCGACCAATCAGGGTTTCTGAAAGCTTTTTGTTTAGGCTGGCTATTCTGCTCATAAATTTGCAATACTTCTTGCCAATCGTGTGAAGTTTTTTGAGACTTCTGTTGGCCAACCTTTTTCTGACGATTTTGCTTTCTGGCTTCAGAATCGGCGAGGATTAACCTTGGCACTGCAATTGCTTTCTTCTTGATATTGCAAATGATTTTATCACTACTTATAGTGACAGGCAAAACTGAGTTAATGAAAGGCATACCAAGAAACAGGCTAGCAGAGTTATCATAATGTTGAATTGCCGATATTTTTATGATACTCCCACCCAATCTCATAGAAACATTGTCTACATAATGTGTTAAATTTACTGAACCACCAATGGTTTCTGAGACAAGAATATTCTGAAGCAGTTTCCAGAGACCTTTAAAGAGGGATGGGCGAGCCAGATTATTAGATCCTCCTGTGTCAATAAAAGCATCTACTGTAATCCATTCATTTCTGACTTGGACCTCTACTGGGATATACAATAGATTATTTGACTTGACGATTTTCTTTAAGAAAGCATTTTCTTCTGGAGGAACTACTGCTCTTTTTGACATTGATAAGGAAGAGGATGCTACATTTTTTGGATATGGACAGAAAGAATTCACGATGGGTTGTGGCTGCAGTGAATCTAAAACGGAGGTGGAATTCTGTTCTGTTTGGGAAGAGTCTGAGGAGGCATCTTCTTCTATAGATACATCTTCTGAAGATATATCATAAGTTTCTTCTGTATCGTCGCTGTAATGATTTTCTTCTAAGAATTCAGAGTCTGAACAGTCATCACAAATGTTCATTTTTTGGCTTAGATCAAACTCTTCTTCATTTTCGGACAGGGAAGCGTCAATCAAAATATATACATCAGACACTTCATCTTGTGAATCTACGACAGACCAATTATCTACAAAATCTTCAATATCTACACATGCTTTTAATTTTGAGGGTGCATTCTTGGGGCATTTTCTTGCATAGTGGCCCTCTTGCTTACAAACGAAGCAAGCATTATCTCTTTTGGGATTTCTTCTCTTTTTCAAATATCTATATTTCTTGAATGGCTTTTTTGGGTTTGCTACTCTTTTTGGGCGATACTTTCCATATTTCTTGGATTTTCTGGATTTAGATTTTCTGAATGGGGTCCAAGGGAGAACAGTTCTGCAAACATCTAACCCTGGTGAAATTTCTTGGGTCTTTTTCTGCCAACACAAATATTTAACTTTCTCCTAACATCTGAAAAGTAGATCTATCCAATAAGTTGTTCTATGGATTTTCTCTGAACCTCTAGATCTTTTAGAATCATATCGCCTAAATTTCCAGGTAATTTGGACAGGAAAGAAACCTTTTGAACAGCATCATTTGGTAGATTAGCTTTGTAAACTTTGGACATATATTCTGTACCAAATGAATCTAATTCTTTAAGATCTGTTAACTGCATCCTTGTCAGATCTGTAATAATTTGTTTCTTTTCATCTATTGGTTCTGGAACAAACTGAGTAAGCAATAAAACTTCTAATGTAGCTAATCCATTGGCTGCTACATTATTTCTTTCTTGATCAGATCCCCCCATCCACCATGAGTGGACGATACCAGCCATTCTCTTTTCTGCTAAGAGAAAAATAGAATAATTATCTAGTTTTGTGGTCACTTGCATTTGATAAAGTGCTCCTATCCAAATTCTAATTGATTCTGCTGGATTAGATGAATTATCCAAATCAAGCACATATCCAGAAGCATTTGCTGAAAATAAATCTTGCTCAATTCTCAGGAATTTGGGCACTTCTTTGAATACATTTGCTTTTTGTAATGAGGGCATAATGAATGATGGAAACTTTATAGCTGCATCTTCTAGAGAGGCTACATCATTTTTTGATTTTGGATAACTAAATGATTTAGTTGATTCCATTTTCCAGTCTGCTTTAGATGTAGATGTTTCTTCCTTTTCTTCTCCCTCATTAGTGTCTATTTCTGTTTCCTCAAATTGTGGGACGAACATTGATCTAGAGAAAGTAGGCGGCTTTGCTTCTCTTCTTTTTCTCTCTTTCTTCTTCTTCAATTTTTCTTGTTTTTTTTGTCTTTCCTGCTGTTGTTCGTCATGCAACAATTTCAGATTTTCTAAAATTTGTTCAGTCTGACTACCTAAGTCATCTAGAGCTTCTTCTGCATGAGAGCACCAAGTAGTTAGGTAATTCCCTATTTGATAGGTTTGGTCTAACTCATTTGGATTTTGTGAATTGTGTACTATGAGTGGGGCACAGTCAGCTCTAGTTGCAGGTTGTTTTGAGACAGAAGATGTTGTACAAAACTTTGTTTTGGGCGGCCACTTTCCTCCTTTAACAAACCTACGGTTGGCATACTGCCATTCTTCTACCGGCTGAAACCTATAACCTGATAGACGATGCATTTTATTTACAGATGGCAAAAACGGCTTGGATTCAGGTATATATAATTCAGTTGGAGACAACTGAGGTTCTGAAGCAACTTCATCAATGGTAGGAATGTTATTTAACCTGGATGAAGAAGGTAGGTCGGATGGTATTATTGGAAAGACATGTTTTCGGGGCCTTGCAATAGGCTTCTGTATTTTTGGTTTAGCAGGTATTAACTTGACATGTCCATTATCAATCGCGACTCTTTTAAACTTGGGGTCTGTCTTCTGTTGGTCAGCAATTGATTTGTATTGGAAATACCAATTACTGGGTAATTCTATGGAATCATACAACACTCCTTCGACCTGGGCATTAGATATTCCTACTGTAACACAATCTTTCAAAACTAGTTGCTTGAGTTTGGGATGAACAGTATTTGTTAACTGGAATGAGGCTTGGGCAATGACAGAGAAATATTCACTATCTTCAGCCATGGACACACCTTGCACCCCTACCAACATTTTCCAACAGTCTTTAAGATGAACCTCACTCAGACTAACAGCATAATCTGGGTAGATGGTACCATATTGGCAACCGCAAGCTAAATTTCCCATTATAGTTCCGATTCTAGCATTATCATATGTTTGATGGCGAGTGTCGAACAATTCTGCAATGCATGGGGTATTGATTCCATGACGAAACAAAGGGGCTAACCCAATTCTTATTCCTCCAAAATGAATATAAAAATATTTGCCTTCTTTCACATACTGTTTAAACTTTTTAATATCATCCTCAGAAAACAAATTCAGAGCAACTATTTGGACAGATGGACCAGATATTTTCAGAGTTATTTCTACTTCTTTCAGAAATGACTTTTTCTTGAACGCAAATGTTATCGGAAGCTTATAAATATCAGTCGCATGCAGAGAGGGCGGATTCCATTGTTCTGGATTCTCAACTACTTCATGATCATTAGTGACATCTATTTCAGTCTCAGTTGAGCGCGACGATATTTCATTAACCACACGTCAGTACTTAATGAAATATCGTCCATGAGACTCAGATGGTTCAACAAGCTTTAACTTCAATAATTCTTCTATTTGATTCTGGATTTCTTGTTCATCCTTGGGGGTAAATGGTATCATTTTACCCGTTACTCCATTATCATGCATTGTGATAATTTCCTGCATTGGACTTTCTATATCCCAAAATTCTTTGGGATTTTCTTAACAACATGTTAACAATTTTTCAAACATTTCTAATTGATCTTTCGACCAATCAGGGTTTCTGAAAGCTTTTTGTTTAGGCTGGCTATTCTGCTCATAAATTTGCAATACTTCTTGCCAATCGTGTGAAGTTTTTTGAGACTTCTGTTGGCCAACCTTTTTCTAACGATTTTGCTTTCTGGCTTCAGAATCGGCGAGGATTAACCTTGGCACTGCAATTGCTTTCTTCTTGATATTGCAAATGATTTTATCACTACTTACAGTGACAGGCAAAACTGAGTTAATGAAAGGCATACCAAGAAACAGGCTAGCAGAGTTATCATAATGCTGAATTGCCGATATTTTTATGATACTCCCACCTAATCTCATAGAAACATTGTCTACATAATGTGTTAAATTTACTGAACCACCAATGGTGTCTGAGACAAGAATATTCTGAAGTGGTTTCCAGAGACCTTTAAAGAGGGATGGGCGTAATTGATTTTCCCTTCTAGTCTCTGATTAATTTCTCTGTTACCATGTGAAAATTCAATCTCTGCAACAACTGATTTATTTTACCTACTTATTTTCCAATTAAGTTATTTACTAAAACCCTTCAGTAAACATTAAAATAAATTATGCTGCAGATATCACACCATAATACAAAAACAAATACATGCACGGGAATCAAAACAAACTGACACATATTTTTGGACAATTGGCCCCGGAAAAACCCAATGCAGGAAAACTAGTGCAGCAAAGGAGGGTTTTATTAATCAATAATTCTTCAGTACAAATGGGTGTCAAACTGGCTTACCCAACAGAGATATATTCTCCAGCACTACTCTCAGTCTAAGCATCAGCCTTGTTGGCCTTTGCGTAGCTCCCAGACCCTCTGCGTCAGCACTGGGCCTCTTTGCGTCAGCACTGGGCCTCTTTGCGTCACCCACGCGAGCCCTCCAGTGACTGCACAGTCCTGTTGCCTCTGCATTGATCTTCTGGTGTTCTTCCCAACTCTCTGTTCCATACTCACTGCCTCTTGCTGCGCTCCAGACCTCTAGTTCGAATTTATCAACTAACACTGCTCCAGAAATCGAACTCAATGGTCTCCTTCAGTATAATCTCCAACTGACCCTTAAGTCTCCTTTTATACTTTTGCTATTCATGAATCAATACTCGAGATTAAGTCCCTAATCAACGGCTAAGATTAAAATAAACTTGATCCTTATATTTTGAAAGCTTCTCATCCTTATCTTTATTAATAGCCATTAATATTTTTATTTCCCTAAGTTTAGACTTAGGAACTCATTAAAAACATAAATTATTTTAATAGCTCTTCATCCGGATGGATTTTTCCAAAACGATTTCTGGGTTTTGGAGATCATGTGTTTTAGCCTTTCCACCCATTTTCATGGCTACAGCACATCCGATGCTACCCCAAATCAACTATTGTCGTAAGTTGTTGCAGAGTCGAAGTTGTTGGGAAGAGGTCAAAATTCTGGAAGGCTGACTTGGTGTGGAGGGAAGTTCTAGTCTTGGTCTAGGGTGAAGAGTCTCAAAGAATACTATTGAAAAGAAGAATTATCTTCACTGAGTTTTCCCCTCGAGGGGGGTTTTGCCCTGGCATGTGCCTACATCTAGTGTCTATTGTATTATGTGTTGTTGCTTTTGGTAATTGCTTGATGAACTAAAGTAAAAAGATATAAAGAATCGTAATAATAATAAACATCGCAACTAATGATCAAGATCAAGAAAACCTTTACTACCTTTCTGATTTTCTAACATGGTTTCAGAGCTTTGGTGAAGTAGAAAGAAAAAGGCAATCTCAAGCACTTGATCCATTCATAGATACTATCTAAGGGAAGGAGTCTATTATATTCAAGGAAGATATCTAAACTCAATCAAGGGTGACAACAAACTTGAAGGAGCATCTAACTTCAGATCCAGGAAGAAGAGGATTGACCTAATCCTCAAGAAGAACAAGATGCTTGATTTGGTAAAAGAAAATGTAAAGAAGCCTACATAAGAATTCAGGGATTTAGAATTGGTGGTTATGACTCTGATGGTAAAAGGGATAAAATACAATCTTGTCCCATTCACAGCTAACATCAATCATGCTCAAGGGATATATGAAGCCTTGTCGAAGATGTTCACTATTAAGAACATTGGTCAAGTATTAAGTTTGAGGAATGAGCTGAGGACTACGAAGATGACCAAAGAAAATATTGTGGCGACCTTCTTTGTGAAGATAGCTAGACTCAGGGATGATCTCTTGGCCATCTATGAAATTGTTCCGAACAAAGAACTAGTGATCACTGCTCTATCAGGATTTCCACACTCTTGTGGTGCATTTGCTGCAAGTCTCAACAGTAGTCAAAGGATTATGGACCACCTTTGAAGAATTATGGACCACCTGTAGTCAAGAAGAATTAAGGATCTCAATGGTTGCCAAGCCCAAAGGAATATCAAATGCTCATGTTGCTCATCATAAAGGAAAGAGATCGAAGGGACCAACAAACAAAGTTGACAAGTCCAAGATAGAGTGCAAACAATGTCATAAGAAGGGCCACTACAAAAGTGACTGTCCCAAGAATCCAAACAATAAGAAGATAGGAAGGGATCAAGCCAACCTTGATGTAGAAGGAGACTCAAAGAGATTCAAGCCCGAAGAACCCGACATCAGGGACTTACACTATTAAGTCCTTTGCTTGTAGCTTTACATATCTTGTTTTACATGTTTTAGAATTTATAGGTTTTTAACAACCTTTGGAAAAGACATTTTTGTATTGTTTTAAGTTTTTAGGTTTCCCTCAAGCCTTGGAGGGAGCCCCCAACAACTCCCAAGGATAAGTATTTCATGTCTTTCAATTTTGGGTTCATGTACTCATTTAGTTTTGATTACATTAAATATTAATTACCTTTTTCCCTCTATTGTCTTGATTAGGAAAAACATTTGCAAGAAGGAGGATCTCTCAAGACAAGGTTAGTCAAGAAACAAAGGTATGCTTTAAATACATTGATTGAAAGAATTACTCATTTAATGATCCATTACTAACTTTGTTATGACTAGCTATATTAAATCTTAGTGATTCTTGTTTGGGTGATTTATCTCTTGATAAATCTGCCCACCCCACTCATATTCTTGATTGACTATGTAGAACACTAGACAAGTTTTGAAAAACCCTAATCGAAGGGTATGTTAATGTGAATGTCTAAAACCCTAAACTACTTACAGATATTGTGAAATGTTAGTTGACGTCTTACTGATGATAACATGTTTGGGATTTTGGTATGATCGAGAAATCCTAACTTGTTAGGGTTGAATGATAAGGTATAAAATCCCAGACCCTTTGAAGTTTTGGTAATGTTCGGTTTGCTATTTTTCTACATTGGAACCCTAGCTCATTAGTGTTTGGTGGAATGTATGAGCAAAACCCTTATATATTGTCTTAGAATTGATTTACTTGGTATGTGTCTGTTTTGTATGATAAAACCCTAGTGTAACCAAGATGGTTGTGTCTAACTCTTATTGATATTGGTAAAGTTGGGTTTGACTATCACATGATATGAAATGTATTTGCATGATGATGAAATCTGCGCACATATAGATATGTCCTTTTTGGCTAAAATCCTAGGCTGGTCTAGGTCAAATATATTAATGTTATTGACATATGATATGCTTATGTATGGTTATGAATTCTTAGATATGTGCGTTGACCTAGTTATTGATGGTCATAAGTCATAGGACTTAATGAAAGTCCTTGTCTAAGGACTTAATGGATGTCTTTGTCTAAGATTCTAGGATGATGATATTTGGAAATCTAGGGTTTTGCGGCTAAACCTTAGTGAAGTTAACTATCTAGTATGTGTGATATAACAATCTGAAATCTATATAATGATTGTTGGAAAATGAAAATCTAGGGTTGTACAATCAAATCCTCGTAGTAACATTGTCTAGTGTGAAATGTAACAATCTGAGATCCATGTATTTAATGATTGTTGAGATTGAGGAATTCTAGGGTTTTGTAGTTGAACCTTAGTCAAAATAAAATCTCTAAAATATGACGATTTGAGATTTGTGCAAGATGGTTGAGATTGTCAAATTGGAATTCTAGGGTTTTGGAGTTAAACCTTAGTCGATTTAGAAATCTCTGATATATGATCACTATATGATCTTTTGAGATTTGTGAAAGATTGTTGAAATTTGAGTTTTGGATGGATTTGATGATTGATCGGAAATATAGGGTTTACAACTAACCCTGGTGGTAGTTGGTCATGTTAGCGACTGATTGATGGTTGATTGAAATATAGGGGTTGGAACTAACCCTAGTAGAAGCTACTCAGGTTAATGACTAAGCTGTGATTGACTTTGATTGATTCTTTTGTAGGAAATCTAGGATTTGTATGAATCCCTAGTGAGAAGTCTAACATATGTATTTTGAAAAGTTGTTAGCTGCCTGTCTAAATTGTTTCTAGGGTTTTCTATATGTTGAAGGAAGGTATGTCATACCTTTGGAAGAAACATTGAAACCTTGATGGAATGAGAAGTGTTATGAAGTAGTCTGGGGTGTGTGACAAAAGTCCCTACCAAGACGATGAAGAGTATATGTCTCTTGTTTGTAATTAAGTCTAGGTATCTTGATATATATAATATTGGAATGTTTCCATGATTTTGATATGATTAACATCATTCTTCTATAGATTTGTTTGTACTTGCTATTGAAGTTGTGCAGGTACACAATCTTCAACTTGGTGAAGATGTTCATTAATGTGATAAGCATGATGGGGATGATAATAACTCTGATGAAATGGTTGGAAGCCAAGAAAGATTCTTTGATGTCGAAAAGGAAGAAGTTGATCTCCCGGCGGAAGGATGAATAGAAGAAATCTCCCTAAGATTAAGAGGGAGTCTGGATAAAGAGGTGCTTCCTAGATAAGAGGGAAGGCATAGCTTGGTATTAATTGAAGAATGAATTTCGGAGGATATGTTGTTGCATGAGAAGTAGGAAGGAAAATATATGATTGGGGAATCTTCTGTCAAAGATTCAGTTGATAGTCCTACTATGGAAAGTTGAGAAGCAACATCAAGTTGTTTGAAAGACCTTGAAGGTTTGGACTTGATTATATACATGTGAAAGTATATTATTGATTGGGGTTGTGTTTGTACAGGTGAATCTCTCGAAGGATTTGAAAGCATGCTAGTTACCAATCAAGTTGATTGTGAGATTTGTCATTCTTGATCTGTTGGATCAAAGGGGTGTCGCGGCTTTGTGAGTGAAGCATTGCCCAGGACGACTTATGGTTGACACTTTGTGTCGATGTATGAAGTTGGAAAGGTGGTTTTGATCAAAGAGCTCTGTTTTGGATTCACATCTGGATTTTTGGGTGGATGGTTAGCAAGTAAGCCTGAGGGTACCTAAAGGGGTTGAATGCTTGAGTCCATCTTAGTCCCACTTGGATAGATTGCTTTGGTCAGAAATTTAGCCCATGGCATTGTGGTGCCTAAACCACTGAGTGAGTGATTGGATAGATTGCCCTGGTCAAGAATCTAGTCCATGGCATTGCGGTAACTAAAGTTCTTCATGGTTCATATAGTTTGAGATCTTCCATTGTATTTGTACATTATGAATACCTCCATAGTTAAGAGGGAGATTTGGAAAATGTAACTATGTTCAGTCTTCAATGATGTACTTGAGTCATTATGTATTGTACTTGTCAAAAGAATAAAGAAAAGAATTTTTATTATTATTATTGTGACTTATTAAAGCGTGGGTTTCATGCTTAGGTCACCATGTTTTAGGTCAAAGTCCCCATTGAGGACCTCTAGGATTTCATCTGAGTCTATAGAAATATTGTACATTTAAAGAGACCCTTCTTGGGCTTTTCAATAATCTAAAAAGGTTAATTATTCAGTCAAATATGAATTATGGAACCTCTACACCATGTCAGCCTAAGGGAAGATCAAGTCGGCCTAAGGACCCTATTCGACCCCAAAAGAAACCTATAAAAGGAAGCTCGTCGAATTCATTTGGAGCATCATTCTCTCATCAAGTTCGAATTCTCTTGTAGCTAGAATAAGTGCGAAAATCTCTTGTTGTTGGGCAAAAGTGCGAATTTCTCTTGTAGCTCGGAAAAAGTGCGAAGTCTATTGCCGGGAAGCTGAAGTGAATGCGAGTTTAAGGAAGTCAAAGGAGACAAAGAAAATCGAAATTTTGGTGTGTCTCTCTCTGTTTCGTGCCCTAGATTGGGAGATCGAAGTATTCCAAGTTTCACTGTTGTCAAAAGCTGCTAGTTGCTGTAATTTGTTGCATAGTCAAAGTTGTTGGGAAGAGGTCAAAATTCTGGGAGGCTGACTTGGTGTGGAGGGAAGGTTTGGTATTGGTCTAGGGTGAAGAGTCTCAAAGAACATTATAGAAAGGAAGAATTATATTGACTGGGTTTTCCCCTCGAGGGGGGTTTTACCCTGGGATGTACCTACATCTGGTTTCTATTGTATTATGTGCTATTTGGTAATTGCTTAATGAACTAAAGTAAGAAGATATAAAAAATCGTAATAATAAGAAACATCACAAGTAATTATCAAGATCAAGAAAATATTTACTGCCTTTCTGATTTTCAAACATCTTTCAGAGGGAGCTAGTTGTCAGGATTGCTTGGAAAGAAGGGTAATTTTCCTTAGTAAATTTTGCCAGTATTTCACTTAGATAGAAACGACAGTTTGGCATCATTTTATTGTACTAAGAATTTCAATGCTGCATAATAATAATAGCCCTAGCTGCTACATCGGTTTTCCCACATTGGGTTCTTCTGGGGATATTTGTCCAAAAAGAATTGTCATTTTTAGGTGTGTATGCTAGCATTTCCCAGTGCCTATTTTTGCTTCCGCAGTATTATAATTGTCAAGAAATTGTAGTGTGATTAATTCAATATTAATCATAAAATTAAAATCAGTTAGGAGAATTAATTTCAGTTGTTGCATTTCAAGCAAATTTTCACATGGTATCAAAGCATATTTGATGGACTGGAAGCTCAGAGTCAGAAGAGGAAAATTTCATTGTTTAGAGGGAGAACCAAGAAGAAATTTTCTGGGTTGCATAGTGCCTAGCCAGGCAATGCGAATTGTTGGACAGGGTTCGATTTTCTACTTACAATTGGAAGAATGTTCAATTTGTCTAGGGAAGCGGTTCCAGCATGGAGAGGGAATAGCAACTTAGATTTTCACAAAGCAGATTTTCTTGTCTAGGCGCAGTAGGGTCTTGCAACAATTTGCAGTAGCAGAATCAGCACTGGGTGGAAGAGAAATAGCACAGATATTTATACTCGGGATGTCTTCAGTAAATTCTCTAGAAATCTCCAATATGGCCATGGGCAGATTTGATATTCAGGGGGGATTCAGAATTGTCTTCTAGGTTGGAGGACGAATTTGAATGCTTAAATAGCTCAGCGAAACAGGGTGTCTGGTACATCGACAATGGAGCGTCATATCACGTGACAACGGTTAGATAATATTTATCCAGCAATAAAGAAGAGGAGATGGACTTCCAAATTACGATGGGAAGCAGGACCAACTGCACTCCAATAGACAGAGGTATCATTGATTTTTAGGGATATGATATCCACTTCGTAGGGAAGACGGTGTTTGTTAAACACCCGAGCTGGAAGACGGTAAAATAGATTGGAGTTCCAAGCAACAAGTTGTACAGGTTGCAGCGCGATTCTCCAATGCCACTAAGACACAACAACAGTATCACGGGGAAAGACCTAAACGAGCTATGACATAGGAGAATGGGATATTTACACCATGGAGCACATAGAATGCTCGGGGAGATAGTGACAGGTGTTCCAGAACTTGGAACAAAACATGATGATGTGTGTAGAGGGTTCGTGCTTGGAAAATACACTAAGGCAACATTCCCAAGAAGTGACAACAGAGTAGATGGTGATGGCACCGATACATTTAGACATTTGTGGCCCTATGTCCACTAGAGCTCTCAATGGAGCTGAGTATTTCGTCACCTTTATTGATGACCATTCCAGGAAAACCTAAATCTACTTCTTGAAGACCAAGGATGAGGTCTTCGATCGCTTCAAGGAGTTTAAGGCTCCGGTGGAGAATCAGACAGGGAAGAAGACCAAGGTGCTTCGCTCAGATAATGATGGAGAATACACAGACAAAGACTTCACAGATTTTTGTGCAAACGAAGGCATCAAAAGAGAGTGTACAACTCCATACAATCCACAGCATAATGGGGTAGCGGCGGGGAAGAACAGATCTATAGTTGGGGTTGCAAAAGCAACGTTATATGACAAGGATTTGCCCAAGTTTCTATGGGCAGAGGCATGTAACACAATTGTGTATATTCAGAACAGGATTCCTCATAAGGCATTGGGGAATTTAACGCTAGAAGAGGTCTTGTCAGGAAAGAAGCCCGAAGTAAGTCACTTCAAGATCTTTGGCAGCATGGCATACTTGCAAGTTCCATTTTCATTTAAGTTGCTTATTATTTCAAAGTTGTATCTAATATCTTGTAATTGTAGTCTTTATTTGATTTACTAACACTAGTCTTACAGCTTCTCATTTCATTGTACTTGTGGATCTTGAAAGCAATTCCATTATTGCAAGTATTGCCATTTACCTTTGATCATATTCATATTATTTCTTGCAAGATTATATTTATTAGCACTAGTCTACTTACATCAATTTTCCTTGCAAGATATATTGTTGAATCATTTTTACATTTGATGTTAATTAAATGCTCGTGATTTATTTATACTTGCTAGTTTAATTCTTCGCTTCAAGTTACATTTCAAGTCTTTCAATGGCTGATGCCTTAATTGGTTAACCAATCATCCCCTGGAACTTGTTAGGTTTAACTAACCTTCCTTAGTATCTTCCTTAGGAACCACTCCCTTGGCTTTACCCAAGAAAGAGCCTAAACAAAGGGAATTGGGATTATGTGACAGCCCCCATTCTAAGCTTTGCCACCAAGGCCACAACTAGTGGGGTTGAATATTTTTTCCACATTAACCTAGGTGTTTAAGCAAGGCGGCAACAGGAACAAGAGGCCAAAATTCTCAAGTAGAGAGGCTAAATTCACAAGTGATGATGATGAGAAATGAAAATTCCTCTCCTTTATTTATATGAGTATTAGAATAATCCTATTTAGTATTTAATGCTCATTCTTTTAGCTATTGCTACTTTTATTCTTTTAGCAGTTTCTTAGATGAAACTGATTGTTTCCATTTCCTAAATAGAAACTTGATGTTTCTATTACTGTAAATATCTATGTATTATTATTGAGTTTCAGCTTGCTCATCAATTCAATTCATTTCATTGAAATCTATATGTGTGTTTCGCACTGCTTTATGGTATCAAAGCTCGGGAATTTTTTTTTTCGAAATAACTTTTCAATTTATGAAAAATTTAGTGTCTCATTTCGAAATTGCTCATTCAGTGGAGAATTTTTTAACGTGAGTGGTCATTCCGTGGAAGTTGGTGCTTGCAATCGATCAATCGTGTTTACATTAAACGACTCAGTGTGTGCGGTCAAAATTTTTTTTACAGGACTTCTTGCTACGTGCATTCACCAAGCTTCATTTGATACCCTAGTGTCTTTCGAGCGGAGCAGATCCCAGCTGTTGTCGTATCCACGAAGAGGTTAAGCCCTGATGCGGGCACGTAAATTTGAGGATTGCGTGTGAATTGTGTGTGACACAGTTGGCAATCTGTTATAATCTCGCAGTCAACAGCAAGCAAACAGCGCTATAATCGCGTGGACCAATATTTCATTTGCAGGGCACTTCGCTGGACGGCATTTTTTTTTAACTTTCGTCTCCCTACCCTTCCGCAGTTACGATCGCAGAATCTTCGACGAAGCAATCTGACAGAGACAGAGTTGACGGATCTGTTCAAGCGCTAGTTTGTTACGTTGTACTCTACCTGCTCTATGTTATAGAGGTTTCGCGGTATAGTTTTTTTCTTCGATTTCTTCGGAATTTGGGTGTTAATGATCATCATTTATTTGCCTACCATCCATCACGGGAATTCTTGTTTTATCTCTTCCACCGCTATATTATTATAAACTCTTCCGCCGCAACAACTAAGACAGGATCCACAAGAAAATCCCCACTATCCATTCTTGCTTCACACCTCCGAATGATTGTTTGGAAACAGAGCCAGCGTAAATCCTTACTGTAAAACCCTTGGACGGACGGCATACCTCTGTCATTTCTTCTCGCAACATCCATTGACGCGACATCACAGTGTGCAGCGTGGCTCTGTCCGAGAACGCGTATGCGTATTGTTTTCTCTTCCGCTAAGAAGGTCACGCCATTATCACTCTTCAGTTTCGACCCCGTATCTCTGCTCACAGATAGTGTGCGTATGCAAGTCAATCGACCATCGTGAAAGTCGAAAGTTTATTTTTTGTCTAAGGTTTTTTGCTGTGAGTGAGATTTCAATCGGCAGCTCACGTGCATCTGCAACCATTCGATTGCTCTGACAAAGACGTGGGTTCACATTTCTGTCCACGTATTGGTCAAATTTTTGTCCACGTATTGGTCAATTTTTTTGTTTCTTGGTTAAGTGGATTAAGTTAACACTGCTACAAAATCAGACGTTTGAGTTTCGATTTAACTAGAAAGTTAGTCGCACGGAAATTTTGTTGTTCCAAAAATATAGATCTCATTTTTCCTCAAATAAATTATCTCTGTGGAGACTTTTGCTGGGTAAGCTCTATATATTTTCTTGAACCTGCTTCGCAGAACGAATTATGTTTTGTTTATTTTACTGCACCAGGATCAGCGGGCATCTACATTGAAATTTGTGCCAGACTTCTTTATTGTCTTGGGAAACATACAAATGGCCTCGCTCACCAATCTGATGTTAGAAGGAAATCAATGCTTTAATGGCAGCAATTATAACATCTGGAAACAAAGAATGTTGACCATTTTTTAATACAGGCGTTTGATCAGCTCGTTTTGGGCAAAGAGCTTCATCCCGGTACATCTAGTACCGATCAAGATAAATTTGATGATCGAAATCGAGAGATTGTTATGCTTCTCAAGCTCTCTGTGGCTGATGACCAGTTACCGCAGATTCCTTCTGGCAAAACAGTTGTCGAGATCTGGCAACAGTTGAAAGAACTGCCTGAGACATCTAACAAGAGCATACCTTTCTTTCTCAAAAATTAGTTGTTCTCCATCATGATGGACGAACATATGTCTTTGCAGGAACATCTCAACAAGATTAAAGACATTCGAGATCAGCTCGAAGCCATTGGTCGCACCATGGAGGAAGAAGATATGGTAGTCATCACTCTGAAAAGTCTACCAAAATCTTATGAGCACTTCATAGAAACACTCAACATTACCGCCACTAATGTTGATCTGAAGTTTTCGGAGTTATGCACCAAACTCATGCAGCAGGATCGTTGGAAACAACAATTTGGTAGTGGTGCAGCATCAGCCTCCTCAGAAAATGCTTTTGCTGCCAAATATCAGTCCTCTCAGTCCTTTCGGCAGAAAGGTTCTTCTCAGCCTTTTGATCATACTAGGAAGAAAAATGTCCAGTGTAATTACTGTCACAAGTTCGGCCACATGAAGAAAGATTGCCGACAGAGGATTGCTTCTGAACAGAAGAAACAGGAAGGGCTCCATTAGACAGCAAATGTTGCAGAACATTCCAAGCAGACAGATTCTGCCTTTTACGCCTTTATGGCTAAAAGGTCTTCAGATCATGTTCTGTCTTCTGCCTGGTACATTGACTCTGGTGCATCACGCCATTTCTCTCACAGACATGACTGGTTTATTGACTTCTCACTTTTCAGTGATTTCGTGGTATTTGGCGGAGGTGAAAAGTACACAATAGTTGGCAGAGGTACAGTTCAGATCCAGTCTGGTGGGCGCACACTCATCTACCTGAATGTGTACTATGTTCCTGGTATGGAAATTAATCTGATGTCTGTCAGCCAGATTATGAGGAACTCTCCTCAGCTTGATGTAGTGTTCAATGCGCACAAGTGCTCCATTATTGATAGGGAGACTAGTCTTACAGTTGCTGTTAGCCTAGAGGATCATGGTCTATACAAGCTTCTTGACACCAGTGACTCTCCAGAAGTGGCTCTAGCAGCGCATGTCTCTCCCATCAGCACTCTGTGGCATCAGCGATATGGGCATCTAAACATGCAGTATCTCTCTCAGCTCTCTCGGGAGGGACTTGTGTCAAGGTTACTTGATATTCAAACTCGACAGTTGGGCGTATGCGGCGCCTGTCAAGCTGGAAAGCAACATCGGTCTTCATTCAAGGATGGAGAATCTTGGTGCGCATCTAAGGTACTCCAGTTAATTCATGCTGATATTTGTGGTCCTATGAATACATCTTCTATCACTGCTTGCAAATATTTTTTGCTTATTGTAGATGATTTCAGTAGAAAGATGTGGGTGTATTTTCTAAAATATAAATCTGATGCCTTTAGTACCTTTCAAAAGTTTAAAACCTTAGTTGAAAAAGAGTCTGGTTGTAACATCATGACTCTTAGGACCGATAACGGGGGGAATTTTGTTCTTCTGCTTTTTCCAACTTCTGTGATATTCATGGCATCAAACGCCAGTTAACTACACCCTACACTCCTCAGCAGAACAGTGTGGTCGAACGTCGCAACCGCACGGTTGCTGAAATGGCTCGTTCCATGTTACAACACAGGAGTGTTCCGAACAAATTCTGGGTTGAAGCAGTATTTACTGTTGTTTATCTTCTTAACCCATCACCCACTCAGGCTGTTAAAGGGAAGACTCCCGAAGAGGTTTGGTCTGGCCGTAAGCCTAAGATCAGTCACCTCAAAGTATTTGGCTCAGTTGCATATGTTTGGATTCTAGCTGCTAAGCGCTCTAAGTTGGATTCCAAAAGCCAGAAACTGATGATGACAGGGTACAGTGATCATCACAAGGCCTATAGGCTGATAGATATAGCCACTGGTCGTCTTAGCTTTAGTCGGGATGTAGTATTTGATGAAGACAGAGGATTCTTTCAGTCTTCTTCTGAGCAGTGTTCTGGGAATCAGCCTCACAGTGTTCTTCTTCCGGTCGGTCCACCTCATGGGAGGGATGATGCAGCATCAGTGTTTGATAATACTCTATCTGAGCTTCCTCCAGAAAATAACCCTCCTCTTGTTGTCCCTATTGTTCTTGAGCCTTCTCCACCTCCTCCTGATATTGGTTCCTCTACTCTTCGGCCTACATGGTGGGCTAAAACCATTGGTGATCTCCGGGATGATGAGCTCCTTGAAGGTAGAACTTCTAGACATAAGAGAAAACAACAGTCTACAGTCAATTTTGCTCTTATGGCTAACCTACACAGTATTTTTGAGCCTCAAACCTGTTCAGAGGCTAAGGGTACAGCTGAGTGGGAACAGGCTATGGAAGCTGAATTCCAGAGTCTTCAGAAGAATCAGACATGGACCCTTTCTGATCTTCCTGCAGGGAAAAAGCCCATCAGCTACAAATGGGTGTATAAAGTGAAATACAAAGCTGACAGACCATAGACAAGTATAAAGCTCGTCTTGTGGCTCGAGGGTTCTCATAGAAGGAAGGCATCAACTATGAAGAGACTTTTGCTCCTACAGCCAAGATGAGTACCATACGGCTTCTCCTTGCCCTAGAAGCTCAGTTCAATTAGAAAGTTCATCAGATGGATGTAAAGAGTGCTTTCTTAAATGGTGACCTACAAGAAGAACTCTACATGACGCAGCCTCCAGGATTCAAGATTGTTGGTCAAGAACAGAAAGTGTGTAGATTAGCTAAAGCACTCTATGGATTGAAACAAGCTCCTCGGGCTTGGTACATGAAAATTGATCAGTACCTGGCAGATCATGACTTTCAGCAGAGCCCATCTAATGCAAACCTGTATATCAAGCATACTGGTGATGATATCTTGTTTGTGGTTGTCTATGTGGATGACCTTATCATTACTGGCAGCTCTGCACATTTGATCCATGGGATCAAAGAAGACTTATGCAGAACCTTTGATATCACAGACTTGGGACTTCTTCATTACTGTCTGGGGGTTGAAGTTTGGCAGACTGAGAACCACATCTTTCTCTCTCAGTCCAAGTATGCCAAAAATCTTGTGGACAGGTTCAAAATGCAGGATTACAAACCGGCCACGACTCCTATGGAACCAGGGCTCAAACTTTCAACTCAATTATCCTCTCCCCTTGTGGTTGAAACTTTATTTAGGCAATTAGTGTGCAGTCTCATCTACCTTACTGCCACAAGACCTGACATCAGTTTTGCAATGAGCTACATTTCCCGCTTCATGTCAGCTCCTAAAGCTAATCATTGGATAGCAGCAAAGCATGTGCTACGATATGTGCGTGGCACTTCTGATTATGGACTCCTATACACTCGAAGTTTCGATCCTATACGTAGTGGTTACACAGATTCTGACTGGGTCGGTTCGGTTGATGACCGTAAATCTACAGCTGGGTGTGTGTTTAGTCTAGGATCCGGTGCTATCACCTAGACTAGTAAGAAGCAGCAGGCAGTGGTTCTCTCCTCAACAGAAGCAGAGTATCGGGGAGCAGTTAAGGCATCCTGTGAGGCAGTTTGGCTTCGACGTATGCTTGCGGATATGCATGTTTCCCAGACAGGTCCTACTTCCTTGTTTTGTGATAATCAGGGAGTGCTCAAACTTGCCAAGAATCCAGTCTTTCATGAACAAACAAAGCATGTGGAAACTCATTGCCACTACATTCGCCAGCTTGTTGAAGACGGATCCGTTCAGTTGCAATATGTTCCCACAACAGAGCAACCCGCAGACATCTTCACCAAGCCTCTTGGCCCTAATAAGTTTGTAAAATTCAGAGGGTCTATTGGTGTTGTAAATAGATTGAGCATTAAGGGAGGGTATTAGAATAATCCTATTTAGTATTTAATGCTCATTCTTTTAGCTGTTGCTATTTTTATTCTTTTAGTGGTTTCTTAGATGAAACTGATTGTTTCCATTTCCTAAATAGAAACTTGATGTTTCTATTACTGTAAATATCTTTGTATTATTATTGAGCTTCAGCTTGCTCATCAATTCAATTCATTTCATTGAAATCTATATGCGTGCTTCGCACTGTTTTAATGAGGACAGGTCTCTAATTTGCCTAAAAGCCCCTAAGAGACAAGTACAATCACAACAGAACCTTGGGTTACAACCCACCCAACTAGCTTAGACATAAAATCAAATAAAAACCCACACGTGTGTGCTTGGAGGCCTCATAAGGCTGGCATCATCCATGAAATGAGCTCCAAGTGGCAAGCCTTTAGGCTTTCAAGTGCCAACTATGGTATAGAAGCCTCTAAAAATTATCATTTGAGGGTTCGCCCTCACATCTCCATCAATATCTCATTGTGGTCCCCAAAATCCACTTGGGGTACCAAAAGGTGGTCTCCTTAGTCTCCAATTGCTAAAAATGTCCATCTTTGCTACAACATTGAGGGCTTCCAAGTGCTACTAGCCCTCCCAAGTCTCTGAAGGCAAGAACATCCTCATCAACCTGAATCAATTGCCACCCTTCGAAAGGTGCCAAGGCTACCCTGGTAGATTGCTTGTCCAGTTGTATCATCCTAAAGAATCGTTAAATGTAGCGTAAATTGGCAAAACATCTAGGGTGTAGGAGGTGCCCAAGGGTAGGTATGATGTGTTTCTAATGCTTGGAGACCAAAGGATCTCAAAGCCTCACCTATGGGTGTCAATATACTTCTCTGGGGTCTAGTTACCGGTGGGTAAGGTGCCCAAGTCATGGGTTGTTGAACCACCTAACAATTAGAACATAATGTCTAGTGAAAACAACCAGTGATTGGGGACAATAATCATTTTTGCATCTATGTGAACCAATCTTGAATGTAAATGGCTATTTAATACTTCAAATAAGGCTTCCCTTCCAAAATTAGGGCCTTGAACTCGCAATGGTGTTTCCTATCTAGATAAGGGTGGTTAAAGGACAACCCTATTAGGTGTTTGTAACCCCTAAGGGAAAGTAGCATTTCCTTAGTCCACCCTTCAACTGATAGGTGTTAATGAATAATAATGATGGTATGGAAGAGAGAAGACTTCATGACCAAGTTCCATGGTCAAAGGGACTAGCGTGATGGGGATCCTCATCTTGAATATATACATGTGAGGAGGGGGCAATTATGGATGCGTGACCTACCAACTCAACCTTTCTTTTTCCACCCCTCTTGTGCAACTTTTACTTTTGCTTGGATTTTCTTTGTATTATTGGTTGTAGCTCAAAGGGTTAGAGCTTGCTTCGAATGATGTATAGCAGTTGTATTACCCCTTAAGGATTACTCATTTCATTGTTCATTAGGGTTGGGACATGCAAGGGTTCCTCTTTATGATGCAATGGAGCAGCATCTACTCAGCAACCGACTAATGGCCATAATAAGTGAGGTAGAGCTCATGCTATGCTTTTCCCCACATGTTAATGTGTGTGTTGCAACCATCTTTTCCATTTTGATATTCCTTTTTATTTTATTTTATGGCAATGTTATTCTCTTTCTTTTTCTTTTAGTTGCATCAACCTCCTAGGTCAAAGTTTTGGGCCCTACCCAAGTATGCAGATAGATGGGTGCCAAATTTGAGAGGACTAGTGGTCAGCTGAATCTGAAGACTGGAGGTCGAATATGGGCTTGTAATGTAAGACGAAAAGCGGTAACTATGGAATATGGATAGATGGAACTATGCTCTCTCAGTCAAAGCTTCTCAAGTAGTGCCCCTCCTATACCCATTAGGCCATTAGGGGAGGTCCCACTGGAGTAGGATTGAAGATTAACTCCCCATTTAAGGTCACGGAACAAGATCACGGTGAAAACCCCTCTTTATTTGAGGTCACCTTGTAATCCATATCAAATGCCCAAATACAAACAAGCATAAGCACCTGATTGCCAAATGAATTAACTATCTTTTGATTGGAAATCCACCTCCGTCCATGTGCTCTTGACAGATGAGCGAGAAGCAGATGACTGATGCAAGCAATGGAAATAAAATGGCATGTCATTAGCTAGTGGTGGTTGTCAAGGGTTGCATGGCTAGCTCTCTGGATGTGAAGATACAGAGAAAAATTTCCTCCTATAGGGTCACCCATTTTGGTGGATAAAAAGACCCTTAACTTTTAGGCTCTAGTACCTCTCCTTGATTCATACCCTAAACATAGCTTCAAACCTAGTCAAATTTAGCCTGCATGCTCCAGTGAACCTCATATTATCATTCCCCAAAATATAATCCCAAGCTAGTGCACTTCACAGCATCATGGACCTTAGTCCTTCCTAACAAATCCTTAACACTCCAAGAAAACTCCTTGTACTCCTCTTACGCACCTTTAAACCCCAAGAATACATCGCAACTCCTCTTGCGCACCTCATATCTATTTTGCATACTTGTACTAAATCTTCTTGCTTGGATACCCTTCAAATGTGCTCATCTATCCTTTATTATTAATGTTTTTGCGTTCACTTATGGCACGACTTGTAAAACTAGCTAACCCGACCTAACAAAGTATTTCATATATCCTCATTCCTATGGAGTGCCATATACCATTGGAAAGGTCTCGACATAAGATTTTCAATCATATATCCGATGCTCCCATTTTAGTTAGGTATTTAGAGTGAAATGACCTTCAAAGATAGGGTATCTTGTTAAAATTGGCAACTTGGACCAAACTCCATGTGGGTCATCCTATTTATGGCAGCTAATATGTTTCTTGGATTCCTCTCATCAAGAAGTGTAGGATTAACCTAAAGATCATCCGATTCCGATAAGTATTCATGGAGATATGAATTTATTTGTCTTTGTTGGCATTATGATTCAGGTGTTGTCCTTGAAGGCAACTCACTCAGAGGTTTGATACGGGTGATGGCAACTCACTCAGAGGACAGATCATAGTGCAGCAGGTAAATAGAAAGATATACGCAGGTTGACCATGAAGAAAGAGCGTATATACGCGGGTTAGCGAAGCAGAAGGAGCGTACGCGTATACACGCGGGTTAATAAGAGTAAAGGCGCGTACATGTTGGAAATCATGGTTTTGGTCCGGGGTATTTGGTCCATAGTATTTGGTCCGAAGTGACGACCCCAAGTATTGGGTTCATGGTATTGATTCTACATGGTTTTGCACCATGGTATTGAGAGAAGCCTAAACCTATATAAGGAGAAGATCATTAGGCCAAGATGGTGTGCAAGTGTGAGCAAGTGATGAACATCTGATAAAGTGTGAGATCTAGATGTTGGTTATGGGTTGGTGATGTCTTGCTTGATCTGAACCAAGGAGGCACTCATGTGAAGGATGATGAACAATGGATCGGGATCTCAAGGCTTGGAATGATTATCTTTTGAGTGTGGATAGACTAGATCTATTGGCGCATGTTTATTGTATGAATGTTATGGGTATGTTCTGATGTCTGAAATAGCTGCAAAGTTATGAGGTAGAATTCGCAGATCTATACGCGGTTTGTCTTTGGTAAAAGCGTGTATACACGCGGATTGGGTTCGTCCAAGTAGCGTATACCGATGAAGTATGATATTTGAAGTTGTTATTGGATCTGGTTGTTGTTGCAGAGTTATGTAGTCTGTGACTGTGTTGTTTGACAGGGTTTCAGTATTGGGTGATTCAGAGATTAATGATGCAGGTTGTATTGCAATGGTGATTGTTTTATGGATCCA
>APFE030493889.1:1013-14743 GCA_000404065.3 Pinus taeda | reverse complement strand
GTCTTCATTTCTACGTCCTGAAACAATACGATTCTATCCATGCGATTGAATGTGTCGAAGTTGAACATGGTAGAAACCACTTGATTACCAGTCAATGATGTAAACTGTTAACAAGCGTGAGAGAAACCACTAATAATGACAATGGCCCTCAAAGTACTCAGTACAATCCATGAGATGTGATAAGATGTGTTGATGTCGAACATGTCATGGGATCCCTTGATCGAAATTCAATGATGTAAATTGTCGTCAAAGGCGAGAAACCTGCCATTGAGGCATGTAGATCTCAAGGTACTGACGGTTCCTAGATCATCTTTCTAGATAATGAGTTGAAGTCGATAGAAAGTGATCCGTCGTAGGCAAGCCCACAACATGAAATCATAGATCAAGCTGAAGAAATTTAGTTGCAAGGACTGACTCAGGGATGGTCAAGATGTATGACAGACATTTTGCAGATGAATTGCTTATTTGCACTGACCTCTTGAACACATAATGACACGACAGATGGTTTGGTGAAAATTGACCCAAAGTTAATACCCAGAAACCGGATGAAGACTTTCAATATGGTTTGATCAACTGTTAGGTAAAGAATTTCCCAACCCAGGTGAATGAAAGTGTCGTGTTCAAGAGTGGTTATAAAGTATGACAAACAAACTCACTTTTCTCTCTTTTCCTCCACCATTTCTGGCAAGTACCTCTTTATTTTTTACAAGCTTGAGGAGGATAACATATGCTTGATTATAAGCTCACCCTTCGGGTGAGTCCAACTTAGTTTAAATTCAAACCCTAAGAAGGAGTGGTCTGTTCCTGTTTGTAATTGAACAGGTCCTTTACTGTTGAAATTTAACGAGTCCAGTATAGGAGAAACTCGACGTTTTTCATTTTTAGCGAGTCTGAAAAAACTTAAGAAGACTTCGGGGTTGACTTTTTCATAACTTTGTGTCTCCCAAGCCCGAAAAAGTATAAAATAATACTTGAGAGAACCGCTTGATCTTTTACGACCAAGGAGTACTTTTCGTTATTAGTATCTTTGATCCGAAAAAGTAAAAAAGCAACCAAGGACACGTCATTTTATAACCAATATCGAATTTGAAACGACAAAAATCCGACAATCTTTTTATGTTTTTACGGTCGGAAAGAGCTGTAAATCGACCATCTTTTAATTCCGTTTTAACGATCTTAAAAGAAAAACTCGGCAATCTTTTCATGTTTTAGGAGTCAGAAAAGGGCTTAAAGGTGACTCTAGCTGAAAATGACAGATTTCGCCTGAATAATCCTGTTATCTTGCACAAAAACACAAACATTACTCATACCTGCTTGAAACGAGAACAATGTCGCAATAATACCTTTTTAAAGTGAAACATAAACAAATTTGCAATTTATTTATTCAAAAAACTTATAAAAAGGGGTTTTTACCATTCATTTTTACCATTTGCGATTTGGGTGAGAAAATAGTGCTTTTGCTCTGAAAACTTCCCGTGAAGATTGCGGAAAATCCAACCGTCGGAATCGAACGCCGTCTTCTCCAGGTAATCCACGTCATCCTTCTCTTCATTTTTGGATAGAAAGGTCTCTATAGTATGGCTCCTCTTCCGATCCTTGGTCTCGTATACATTATATAGATGAAGGAATCATTTAGTCAATGATGATAGGAGAGGCGCCATGGGAAGATTGCCACCATCGTTCCCATCTTCAAGATAACAACGAAGATTATTCCAGCAACCTTAACCATCCTTCAGTTTTTTATTTTCTATCAAATACTGTAAATATGGTGGATTCCGAGAAAAATCTCTCCAATATCAAGGAAACTATCACCATTAATATCTCGACCAAAACTAATTTTGTAGAGAATATTCATGTTGGAAAATCTTGTTCTCCTTCAGAACTGGAAATATATTGCACTCTCTTTCGTGAATTCAGATATGTCTTTGTATGGTCACATGAAGAAATGCCAAGCATTGACTCGAGTATCATTGAGCATAAAATCAAGATGTATCTAGATGTCAAACCAGTATGACAACGGCTTCGACCGGTGAACCCGAAGAAAGTCATTGCCATTAAGGCACAAGTTGAAAAACTTTTACATGCTGGTTTCATTTACCCTATTCCTCTAACAGATTGGGTATCGAATATTGTTCCTGTGATGAAAAAGCAAGGAATGATTAGAGTGTGCGTCAATTATAGGGATGTAAACTAGGCTTGTCAGAAGGACAACTACCCTACACCCTTCATCGACCAGACAATTGATGAATGTGTTGAATGTGAAATCCTTTCCTTCATGGATGGATTTTCTGGATAAAATCAAATCAATATCCACCCAAAGGACCATTCGAAGACTACATTTATATGTCCATGGGGCACATTCGCGTACCGTAAACTACCTTTTGGTTTGAAGAATGCAGGGGAAACTTTTCAGAGGGCAATGAACTATGCCTTGCATGACATCAAACACATCGTTCAACCATATCTTGACAATTTATCGGCTCATTCGCGAAAGTAGACTGATCACCTGCAGCATTTGAGAGATATATTTCTACGTTGCTAACACTATAAGATATGACTCAATCCACACAAGTGCGTGTTTTGTGTTGGTTCAGGTCAGTTACTTGATTTCGTAGTTTCTAAGGACAGAATTCGACTCAACCCATGTAAGGTTCAGGAAATCATCGACATGCCTCCACCTTCAAATTTGCTTCAGATTCAGAAACTCCAAGGGAAAGCAAACTTTCTAAGGAGGTTCATTCCAAATTATGTTGAACTTGCTAAAGGTTATACGCATATTTTGAAAAAAGAAGTACCCTTCAACTGGGATCATGTTGTGCAAGCTTCCTTTGATGCTTTAAAAGGTTCCCTAGTAAAATCATCATTAATGTACGCTCTTGACTATCAAAAAGACTTTAACCTGTATCTCGCCGCTACAAATACAACCATCGCCATGGTTTTAGTACAAGAAGACAATGGAATAGAACATCATGTGTATTATTTAAGCTGCGACTTAAATGATACGGAAAGCAAGTACTATTATGTTGAAAAGCTGCCTTTAGCAGCGGTTCAAGCAGTACAGAGATTTCGACACTATATACTTTTTCGCAAAACTACCATTTTGTCAAATTGCAACCCTATGACTTACATTCTGTCGCGTCAATTTCTAGGGGGCAAATATTCAAAATGGATATCCATTTTGCAAGAGTTTGATATGGAATTCACAAAATCCAAATCAAAGAAATCTCTAGTCTTCGCGGAGATACTTTGTGACCTTCCATTGTCGTCCCACGATTTAAAATCTAAAGCATCAATCGTGGATGAAACTCTGTTTCTAATATCATCAAGCGAACCGTGGTACAGAGATATACTGATCTATCTCCAAACCCAAACATTTATGCCTAATACCTCTCGCTCTGAACAATGACGTACTCGATACCGAGCAAAAGACTACATGATCGTCAGTGATACACTTTACTGTCGTAGTGTCGATACAATTCTGCAAAGGTGCCTCATGCATGAGGAGGTCGAAAAAGTCCTAAATGATTGTCATGCAGGTGCATGTTGGGGGCATCAATCTGGTTATGCCACTACACAAAAGATCTTACGAGTTGGTTACTTCTGGCCTACTATATTCAAATATTGTATAATTTCAGTCAGAAGTTGCCATGCTTGTCATATTTTTTATCACAAAACCAGATTACCGCCTACATCGTTGCATCCAGTAGTTGTTGTTAGGCCATTCTCTAAATGGGGCATAGAATTCATGACATGTAACCCCACCTCGGCCAGGGGGCATGGGTATATCACAGTCGTTGTTGACTATTTTACCAAATGGGCCAAAGCGATGCCTACATTAAACAACAATAGTGAAACGACTACTCTTTTCTTTTTCAATCATGTAGTCTCTAGATTCAGTGTTCCACAGGCTATAGGCACAGATCATGGATTGCATTTTTGCAATCACATAATGGTTGAATTGACTGCCAAATTAGGACTGTCCCACGACAGTTCTACTCCATATTATCCGCAAGCTAACGGACTAGTTGAGGCCATCAACAAAATCCTAAAGCGCATGCTGCAGAGGATGATTGGGGTCCACAAAAGGAATTAACACTTAATCATGTACTCAACTCTATGGGCATATAGGACATCGGTGAGAAACATGACCGAATTCACACCCTTTTAGTTGGTGTATGGCCTGGAAGCTGTCTTACCGATTCAGTGTGAAATTTCATCTCTCAAGCTCGTTATCAATCTACTCCCCGAAACTTTGGAGGAAGAGGCTCGTTTCTTGGAACTAATCCACTTGGATGAAACCTGTCGTGATGCCACGCTGGCTAATGAAGAGCATAAGAAACGTGTCAAAGCGCAATTTGAAAAAAATGTCAAGCCTCGTGTTTTCTCAGAAGGCGACCTAGTCTTGCTTTACAATCAGGACTCCGATAAATTGGGAGCAGGTAAGTTCAAACCATTATGGATGGGCCCCTATATTTTCAAACGAGTATAAGAAAAAGAAGCCTACGAGCTGGTAGATTACGATGGGATTCCACTGTCGCAACCCCGAAACGGGTTGTATCTTAAGTGTTACTGTTCTTGATTAAGTGTAGTAATCTGTTTATAGATATGCTTTTGTTACATTTTTGCTTTCGTCAAGAGTTGTCATTTTGGTTAGGTAATCCACTTTGCATTTGTTGCAGATGTCAGACCTTTTGGAAACATTCGTTGGGTATGCCGATAGAGCTAGTCGTAGTACGTGAAACCTATCTTATGTAGCCTGGGCCATTTTTGCTTCAAGCGATGAGTTAGTGAGTTTCAGGGGGATATGTATTGGTCAATCAACGAACAACATCGTTGAATACAACGTGTTGATGGAGCTTCTCTCTGATGCCATTTCACATGGCATACGCTGATTTTTTGTCAGGCTAGATTCGCAACTCTTCATTCCACAACTTACTGGCATCTATTCCATTCGGAACCCAGCTATCTATCGTATGTTCCTAAGAGTCAGGATTTTGGAAAGGCAGTTTGATTCCATTCAATATCAACACATTTCTAGAAACTTAAACACATTAACTGATTCATTAGCAAATTATGTGTTAGAAAGACATCTGCAGCATTTGTAAAGAAAAGCATTTCAAATTAACATTTTCATCAGGATCACATAACATAACCAAGATAAAAGTCCGAAAATCAAAAAGTATAACTGTTTATAGTTTTTTTTAAATGTTTTGTGTCCAAGACAAAATCAATCAAATGACCAAAAAATCAAAAATGAATGCAGGAAAGCATCCTAGGCTAATGATGCTGGTGATAACATGTCACCGCCTGTACGATCATACGTGAGAGCCTAGTCCATCGACTCAGCACTCCAATAGTATGGCACTGTAACCTCATAGGTAACTCGTCGGTCCTCACATCTTGAATACCAAGAGTGAGGCCCTCGACCTAATCTTGCAACACTGCAAGGGTCTTTGCTATGTCCAGATTGCAAAGGACAACCCTCCCTACAACCTCTCCTGCTAGAACGTCAGTTGTGACCCTTCGGCGTACTGCTGGTCGCATTGGCCCAACATCTGCACAAATATATGAATTTGATTAGTCTTGATAACATTTAAGAAACACTAATACATTAAAAAACTGATAAACAAAGATATGGTCAAATCATTTTACCCATAACACTCCACTACTCGCCAACCGGTAATGCCAAATCTGGGTCGCCTCAGAAATCCATCCCAACATATGGATATTCCGCTAAAACCACCTCTTGATGGTTGAAACACTTGAAGAAGGCATTGGAGAAAGAAATTTGTGACTGACCAGCATGTCTGGCCATGAGATCAACCCATATTTTCATATGTGGTTCCCTCCGTGCTGGCAATCCTAATGAAATGTTTTGTGGCTGCATCAATGGAATCCTCTCCAAGGCGAAGGCAGTCAAATGGAACTGTAACCAAAGTTCTTACATCTTCCATTCTTTACCTTGGAAAGTTGTTCTTTTATAACCGGAAGTATCACCTCACACCAGTTGAATATCTTTGGTTATAGGCATTCCAGGGCGTATTGCATATAAGATCTATTTGCCAAATGAAGAGCCACGCTACCAGCCAATCTAGCAAGGGTGAACAAAATGGTCCTCAAAGACTGATCAGTGACATCTCGGATATTGATCTTGCCATCCCTGCTAGGCTGAGATCCATCTCTACAAAACTGGCGAATATAATCCCTCACAGATTCACCCCCACGGGCAGATCTTGACAGTGAGAGAGGGGCACCACGCCTCGATAACCCCATCAAAAAGTAGATATCCTCGACTAACAATGGAATGTATTTGCCTTTAATATAGAATACCCGGTTGATCGGATCCCATGCATCGAGAAAATATTGCAACAAATTGATTTGTTGCCTCATGCTGGATATGTGGAAGAATTTGAGCAAACCACAGTTTTCGTAATGATGCAGTAACTGTGCCCTGGTCATGTAAGGCAATAATGTCCTCTTCTTCATGTTCATGTTCACGCCATGTGTGACCATCTTGATCTGATAAATCTCTGAAACACAAACAAAAGATAAATTGGGATCCTGATTTGAGCAAAAACGGGCAAAAACGGGCAAAGATCATTGTATAAAGTTTCCTTTTTGTGCCCATCACACCCTGCTCATACTCACTGGCCAGTGTCCAGCTCAGTATGCATTGCACCTTTCGATGCAAGCCAAGTGTGATGGAAGAATAACGAATTCTTCAAACCCCAAGTGCCCAGAAACAAAGAAAAAGATGCTCAAAATCAAAAGAAGATGGAGTGAAAATGAACAGCTCCGAGTTAGTTCCTACTTGTTCCTGACAGTGCAGAAAATAGTCCACTGGATCTCCTAAAATCAACTGATGAAATTTGAGGGGGGAAACCACTCCAGAGCTCCAAAATCCCAAATTTGAAATGAAATGGTAAAAATGAGAGGCAAAACTACTTTTTATGTTACTATTCATGTACTTCAAGTAAAATGTTAGTTTTAATTCATTTTTCGGGCATATATATATTGAGCAATTGAGTAGGTTGAACGATCGATGAAAGAATCTAACATGTCAAATGGTGAACTAAATATCTTTGACCAAAATCACGAGAAATGTTTCCATAAAGTTCAAGCTCGTTAAAAAATAAACCTACCACTGAGCACATGTTGGCACAAGGTTCAAGCTCATTAAAAAATAAACCCGCCTTCAGTAAACGACCTCTGTGATTGCCATGCTATCAGCCTTTTGAACCTTGGTCATGTTCTTCCATCACCTCCACTCTTCTGACTGATCATGCACTTCCACTTAATTGTTTACCCTTTTGAGGAACAGCTGAGACAAGTGATTCTATTAGCCACCCTCTTCACACTGCCATGTTTTGAGAAGTTCCAAACTTACCTCGAACCAGCTGCTACTCGAAAACATCACTTTTTCCTCAAAAACAAGTTTCTTTTAAGCTCTTTTTAGACTCGTTAAATATGAAAATATTGTCGAGCTATTGGCCTTTCCAGATCATTAAAGTAAAGGGAAGCGCCATCCCTCCTGTACATTTTAATCTTTTGGAACCGAAAGGATCATCAAACAAAAAGATCGAGCGCTTATCTTTTTTGGCTCGCTAAAGCGATCGAAAAGTCATCCCTTTCATATTCTTTTATACTTTTTTAGACATAAGGGGTTATGCTATGAAAAAGGACTACTGGAGTTTCCTTTTCGTCCCTTTTCAAACTCTATAAACATGAAAAGAACTGAGTTATCCTTTTCGTTAAACTCGTTAAAATAATAGCGACAAACTTGTCCACCCAGACAAGAACAAGTTTCACTGTCGCTAGGCTCGCTAAAGCATAGCGACAGATTTGCCTAAAGGAAAAATTATAGAGCAAGCATATGTTATCCTCCTCAAGCTTGAAAAAAATAAAGAGGTAATGGTCAGCAATGACTGGGGAGAAAAGGGAAGAAAACTTGAACAACTTTATTGGTAGTAGGTCGCTCTTGAACATGACACTTTCACTCCATCACCATGATTGAGTCGGGTTGGGTTATTCCGTTCACCGGTCATATCACCATTGGTCCTCCACACCATCCATCTTTTGGGGTTAATGCTACCAATCCATTTCAGTGTCGCCGACATGTTCAAGAGAAGTCATTCAGAGAATTCACCACCCAGCTAACGCCTCATCCACTGCAATACCTTCACCCTCCATTTTTTGTGACCGCCATTCTTGAACCTTGTATCATCATATCGTTTTCACCTCTAGAAAATCATTTGCTTTGTTTCGTGTCATACATGTGGGATACATCAAGGCCCTCCTACGACGAGTCACTTCTTTTTGACATCAACTCATTATCCAAGAAGTTGACTTAGAAACAACCCTTTTAGTACTTTGAAGCTTGCATGCCTCAATGGCAAGTTTCTCACTTCCAGTGACAGGTTTACATCAATGACCTTCGACCGAAAGATTTTGCGTGGTGTTCAACATCGAATCATGTATTCACACCACGTGAATTGTACTGTAGTACCTTGAGGGTCATTATCATTATCAATGAATCCTCTCACGCTTGTTAACAACTTACATCATTGGCTGGTAATCAGGCGATGTCTTTCCATGTTCGATTCCATAACATCTTTTCACATGGATCAACTTGTACATCGGGCGAAGATTGAATGAGTTTGAAGACCCCGGATCTAGTTTCATCCATCTAGGCTGCGATAAATTCAGGAAAATAAGACATCAAATGTACACAGAGGCTGCACAGATGATCATCCAAGCTAAGGGATGATGACTCTACATATAAAGAATCACCAGTCTGCAACCACAGATGGTTATCTGTTCCATGTACATGAAAATGAATTTATAAAGTTGAGCATGGGAATGCCCACCTCAGCTAGATCATGAAAATAATATGATGATGATGTATTATATTGTAGCTTATACAGGTCACCTTCTAGTTTGAATACCTTGGATCCTCATGATAAAGCATTTCACCCGACATCAGAAGATTTACGGCCTCATGCTTTAGGGGGCAACTGTTATTGACATATTTGGGCACTGCAACCCCAATCATTAATGTCTATAAACCAAGGTCTCTTTAACCCCTAAAATTTTTGTTTCATACCCTAAAGGATCATGGTCAACTGATTACATCATTTCCCAGAAGTTCCACCTGAAAAACCACTCAGAACTGGCCAAAAATGGACCATACTAACTGCTCCATGCTCAAGGTGTGATGCATACTTGCTGCTACACTAGCCAGGTGTGATTCATACTGAAAGAGCCTTTTGTGGGGTGCAATGAGCGAGAAGAGACAAATGGCAGAGACAATTTGCTAAGTGGATGCTCATAGAATCTTCTATAAACTTCCCCTGTGACACTTGCCTCTCTAAATTCGCCCAGGGATGAGTAAGAGATCAATGAAATCTCCAAGTGGAACCAAGAACTATCAGTGGAATGACACTAATAAAAAACCCAGAGCTGACTCACCCCCTTACAAGGCATCTATATATGGATCCCTCATCTGAGAGATCTAGAGGCTGGAATTTTGTAATTTGTAAGGAAGTGTTGTTGGTTTCTCTTTGAGAAGAGACATTGTATTGTTGAGTGATCTTGCTTTTCATGAGGTGAAGAGGGCTTTGATGCTGGATCAAATAGCTGGGTTGTAATCCTCTCTTATACTATTAATAAAGTTATTTGAGTTTTCCTCCATATAATCATGTATTTGTGAATCTTGTTATTTGTGAATGCAATTGTATGGTCAATGTATTTCTGATTCTGCATTGTTTATGGTATTATAGATCGAGATGATTTGATAGTGTTTTTTTGCATTGCCTCTACAGGTATTCTCTAAAGCGGGACAAGTAGGAGAGGAGCAGCAAGCTCTATCAAGGGAGAGAGGACACAAGCAAGAAGCCAAGCGGAAGATTCAGGTTGGTACTCTTTGCTTCTCTCTTATCTATCATACATAAAGGAAATCACAATTTTCTTTGATTGTTTGTTTCTAAGATAGCTACCCGTCTTAGTGGAATTAGCAGATCGAAAAGACACTAGTTTTCTCGGAAAAAAGGAAACCCTGAGAAATTTGTCTGTTAGGGTTTCATGAATATTATGAGGTTAGGGTTTGGAAAAAATATTGGATTATGGCAAAGATTTGAGATATGCAATCTAGAAACCCTAGCATGATCAATGTGAAGATGTTCTAGCACTCATGACAGGTTTTATGTAGCCATAAATGGGATAGTCTTAATTAGGCCTTGGTCATTGATGAAGTTGGTTGAAATGTTGAAGGAAACAACGTTATATGATCAATGGAAAACCACAACTATTGAAGGTTGATTCAAGAGGGAGATGATCACCTCTCATTGAATATAAGTACTTTTCGATTCATGTTACTCCTTTGTCTTTACTTTTGTTTAGATTTATTGATTTGATCATTGACTATAGTTCCTGCATGCATATTTTAGTATTGGGATACTTCTAAAATCTTGATGATATGTGATAAGTCCTTCCTTCTTGAGGGTCATCTGAGGTGTAGGAAAAGATGGCTAGTGGGGAAGAGAAGAGCTAGTGCTGGAAAAGGAAAAGAGACACTTGATGAAAAGTTGACAAAGTGCTCCAAGCTTCCAATGTCAAGGTGTATAGGTATCTGAATACTACAAGGTATATATGATGTATTGTTTCAATGTTATGTTTCAGTTGCAAATATTGGATAGCAAGGTAAGCCCTAAGGTATGATGGAAATATCACCTTCATGAATGACTCATATTGCATATGAAAGCAAGTTTGATTCATGGTACTTACGATGAGATGTCACACTTGGTATTAGACAAGTATATTACATTCTATTAAGTCATGGTAAAGCAATGTAGAAAAACATTTATTTTTGAAATATTTGTATACTTGGAAAATTATCTTATATGATGAATTTCTAGATCTTATGAAGCAAGCTAGATACATTGTTTTTTATATGGTGACTTGACACTATTTTTAATAATTGTGACAAGCATGATAACCATGATGATAGAAGTGTAATAATAACATTGTTTCTCAAGATCCCCTTATTGACCTTGGCTTAGTAATTTTGACAATGTAGTATATCTGGATGTCCTAACTTGATGGACTAAGCTATGTAAGTGATATTGTGTTCATGATCTTACAGGTACGATTACACACCTATCAACTACCCTAACCATAAGACTCTAACCCTTAATGATGGAGTAGTTGATGCTAACAAGATGCATATATTCTTTATAACTTGATATAGTTTGATTTCATGATCTAACAGTTTTGCTGATGCATAACAATATTATCATAGACATGTCTATAATTATGAAGTCTAAAGTGGCTTCTCATTAACGGGGAGACTCTTCATAAGATCACTACACCTA
The DNA here is from genome assembly GCA_000404065.3 of Pinus taeda. Taxonomy (NCBI): domain Eukaryota; kingdom Viridiplantae; phylum Streptophyta; class Pinopsida; order Pinales; family Pinaceae; genus Pinus; species Pinus taeda. The sequence continues at coordinate 3,374 of APFE030493889.1, read as the reverse complement.
TTATCATTTGCATTAAATATATGGAAGATTTTTTATTGTTGAAATAATTTTTATGGACATAAATAGACAAATATCTGACATTGTTGATCTACGGAAAGTTTTGGTCTGAGAAGATAGGGTCTCCCTTAGTCTAAGCCCCAATTACAAGAAAGAAAACTTATCAGTGTGGTTATAAGCCTCACAACCACATGGAAGAATGTCTACGGGTGTGGTTATGCCAGTAGGTCACAAAAATCGAAGCCTTATGCACGAGATCAAAAGTGCACCTAAAGTATGATAGTCCTATAGACATGAAGTAAACAATAGAATGTCCTATGAGCAAGGAAATTTTTACTTACTATAGAGAATATGATTGTATTGACTAAACTTGTGTTTGCAGGGGACTGGAATATGCATATCAATGTGTTATTTTTATTTAATCATTGAAGTTAGTATATGATCGTATTTGATAACTATTGCAGGGGTTTGACAAGATTTGGCTTATTGGCTTGACTTAGTATAAATGAGCATATTGGCTTGGATGATTGTTGATGCTTTAGAACTTTGACTTGATGCTTGACATCCATAGATATGTTTTCGATTATGGACTAATTGAACTCACTATGATAACAAATTAGGGTTTTTATTTGATAATTGATGGTTTTCCTTGATGACAGTGTTATGTGGGCATAGTGACTTTCAATGATTAATGTTGGCATTGATTCTATATTGAATTCATTGAATTAAGCACATTGGTTGTAGTACAAATTTTTCAAGTATGCAGTAATCTCACCATGAATGCATGAAACTTATATAACTTATCCTTGGGGTATGCATTTGCATTTAGTGATAGAAATGATTATGTTGGGTTGTGTTATATTCTTTCCATGACTAGCCCATGTAGTTAACCGGGGGGTTAGAGGGGGGGCGGAGCCCCCCCTTCATTGCGTTGATTGCATAGCGGGGGGTCACAAGGAGTTTAAGGGGGGTGGGTAGCCCCCCTCTATGGGGTTCGGGGCAACAGCTCGGGGAAATTTTTTTTGGAGCCTATATTAGGTTGGGCAGACTTACCGATGGTTTTGTGCATGGTTTTCGCACATGTTTTTGGACGCGATGGTTTTCGGTCCATGGTTTTGGACGCGATGGTTTTCAGTCCATGGTATTAGATTCTTTAGCATGTATAAAATATGTATTGTAACATTGAAGGAACATAATGAAAAATCAAGCTGGTAGTCTCAGTTTTTGGATCCAGGGGAAAATCTCTGTGTATATGTGTTTTATGTGTTATGCTCTCACATTGTTTATTTTCTGTTATTAGAATTCGTATGCAGGTAATTTCTGTATGGGGTTAAAACCTACATTTGGTATCAGAGTTGTTTTGGCTTCAAGGGGATGCCTTTGTTGCTGAGGGGTTTCGCTCGGGCCTGTGGTAGACCCTGTTCAGTGGGAGATCTACGTAATCAATTCTGGTGGTGAAAGAAGATGGTGAGCAATGGAAAGATAGAGATCAAGAAATTTAATGGACAAAGTTTTGAGTTGTGGAAACTCAATATGGAGGATCTATTGGTGGATAAATATCATTGGATCATGGTAGATCCGGGTACTAAACCAACGACAGTGTCTAATGAAGAATGGAAGAAGTTGGATCGGAAGGCAAAGAGCACAATACGATTGCATGTCTCAAATTCAGTATTGTTGAATGTATCAGGGGAAGCTACGGCTAAGGCTTTGTGGGACAAGTTAGGGACTTTGTACCAATCTAAGTCTCTGGTGAATAAACTGTTCCTACGGAAAAAGTTGTATAACTTGAGGATGAAAGATGGAGACTCGATGACAAAGCATCTAAACACATTTAATACTATGGTAAGTTAGTTATTATCTGTTGATATTAAAATTTCAGATGAAGATAAGTACATAAATTTGTTGTGTTATTTACTAGATTTGTGGGATAATCTAGTTATTGCAACAAGTAGCAATGCAACTACCTTGCAGTTTGATGAAATAGTCTCATCCTTGCTAACGGAGGAGATGAGATAGAAAAATATGGAGAGATAGAATGGTGATGCCTTGTCTGTACAAGGATGGTCCCAGAATAGAAACCAAAATAAGTCATCGAGTGGGAGATCTAAAGCTAGAGGGAGATCTAAATCTCCAGGAAAACCTGTAAAGTTAGTGTGCTGGAAATGCAGAAAGGAAGGGCACTACAAAAGGGATTGTAAATCTAAAGCTCTTGACAAAGAAAAGGGATCTGATGATGCTCCTCCTACAGAGGCGAAAACCACCTCAGATGAAGGTGGGGATGTGTACTTAGCTTCTTCAAGTACACATGTAGATCATGAGGCATGGTTGATTGACTCAAGTGCATCCTTTCACTTCACTCCC
>APFE030493878.1:134022-144035 GCA_000404065.3 Pinus taeda | reverse complement strand
GGTTTTGTGCATGATTTTTGCACATGTTTTTTGGACGCGATGGTTTTCAGTCCATGGTATTGGATCGATGGTTTTTTTTGGTCCATGGTATTGGACATGATGGCTTTTTGGTCCATGGTATTGGATGCTTCGGCATGTATAAATATGTATTGTAACATTGAAAGGAACATAATGAAAAATCAAGCTGGTCTCGGTTTTGGGATCCAGGGGAAAATCTCTGTGCATATGTGTTTTTATGTGTTATGCTCTCGCATTGTTTATTTTTCTGTGATTTAGAATTCGTATGCAGGTAATTTTTGTACGGGGTTAAAAACCTACACTTCCCTTGTGTCTATATGAACTGTAGGGGTCAGTGGTGTGTGTGGATGATCATTTCCTTCCCCAAAATGTAATTCTTCCATTTTGGCAGGCCTGCACAATGGAATACATCTTTTTGTCATAAGTGGGATACTTTCAAACTGTGTCTGAAAGTGTCTTAATGTGATATTCCACTAGATTCCCTATTGAGTAAGGACTACCCCAATAGCATAGTCAGAGGCATCGGTCTCGATCTCAAATGGTTGTTGCAAGTTTGGGAATGTGAGTACTGGTGTAGAGAAGAGGTGATGTTTCAACTCTGTGAATGCCTTCTGTTGAGATTCAGACCAAAAAAAATTCTTTCGCTCCTCCTTTGGTAACTTGACTCAAGGGCCAAGTGATATGAGAGAACCCAAAAACGAACTTGTGGTAGAAATTGGCAAGATCCAGAAAGCTGCGGAGCTCTATCAGAGTGGTTGGGGCTAGCCAATTGCAAATGACTTGGATCTTGGTTGGATCCACATGCACCCCCCGTTCATCAATAATGTATCCTAGGTACTAAACCTGGGTCATGCTAAAAGTTCATTTCTCCAAATTAGCACATAGCTTGTGTTGTTGCAGTGTTTGGAGAACATATCGGATGTAGTGGAGGTGCTCTTCCCAACTCTGGCTGAAGATCACGATGTCATCCAAATGTACAACTACAAATGAGTTGGTGAATGTCCACAAGATGTCATCTATAAGCCTCATGAATGTTGCAGGAGCATTTTTCAACCCGAAAGGCATAACCAACCATTCAAATAGGCCCTCCTTGGCTTTGAAGGCAATATTCCACACATCAGAGCATTTGATTGGTACTTGGTGATATCCAAACTTCAAGGTGATCTTGCTGAAATATTTTTCATCCTTGATTTGGTCCAGACAGTCATCAATCCACCGGATTAGGTACCTATTCTAGACAATGATCTTTTTCAGCACCTGATAGTTAATACAGATTCTCCAAGTCCCATCCTTCTTCTGTACCAACACAATCGGGATCCCACAGGGTGGTGAACTTCGCTGAATGTGACCTTTTTGTAGCAGCTACTGAATTTTCCTCTTGATTTCATCATTCTATAGAACAAAGCATCGATAGATTGGTCCATTGGGTAACGATGCACCTAGGGTTAGATCGATGGAGTGATTGACCTGACAGTGTAGAGGCGCCCCTGCTGGGAAGGTGAAGATGTCCTCGTACTCCTCCATGACCTTGTCCATATTTTGTTGTCGTGTGAAGGGGCCCTGCTTGGAGGTCGTGGCCACTGTCTTCTTCTTTCCTTGAGGGCGTATCATCAGGAAAACAAATTTCCTAGTTTATGAAATGAGCTTACTGAATATTTTTGCAGCAACCAGAGAGATGGTTGTAGGTGATGCTACCTCCAGTATCCTGTACAACGTATTTCCCAATGTAACAATAATAGTGCGAGGCCATGACTTATACATAACATGTCACTTCCACAAGTATGGTTGGCCTAATAATACATCACAAACATCAAGGGGAGAAATGTCACATAATACCTCATTCGTGAAGGGCTTGATGTTGTATGGAAGGTGACATTGTTGGCTCACACGCAGATCCCATCCTTGGTGAATCCACCTGATGGTGTATGGTTGTGTGCGTGTTGTGGTTGAAAATCCCAAATGCTTCACAACCTCTATTGCAATTAGGTTCTTTTGGCTCCCTTTGTTAAGAATGAACTATAGCAGGGAACCCTTTACCCACATTTGGGAGTGGAAGAGATGCTCCTCCTCCTTTGGATCTTCAAGTTCCTCCTTCTTGATCTTTGCGGTGGCGATGGTGGCGTTGGGCTTCACATCAATAATATGCTTCCATTTTTCATTCCCCTTATTGGGTTCTGACTCAGAGTCAGAACATGTGTTTGATTCTAAAGCCTTTAGTTCGGCCACCGGTGACTGCTTGGCCCAACACCCACTTGTGTTGTGGGTGGAGATCTTATGGAACTCACACCACTTTCCCATGTCCTTCTTCGAATTTGCAATGTTGTCCTTTGCGTGTGGCCTTGGCGGGTTGTCTTGGGCTATCCCACCTTGGCTTTGTCCTTTGTTCTATGGTTTGGGGGCACCTTTCCTTTGCTTCGGATTCAAAGATCCAAAGTCTTTCTTCTTTTGTTTAAACTTCTGCACGATCTTGATGGCGTATCAGTACATTGTGCTGAGCAAGGAGATATCTAGGAATTCCATCTAGTCCTAGATGTATCTATGTAGGCAGCTATGATACTTGAGTACCAAATGTTTCTCAGAATCCTTGATACCCAACTTCATGCGAAGGGTATGAAAAACATTGGTAAACTCCAGCACATCTTGGTCCCTTCCCTGCCGCAGCATGGTACACTTTATGTATTTATCCTTGTAGCTCCTGAGGAGGTAGTACTCCTCCTTGATGGCATCCCAGAATGAATTCCAAGTGGGTGCAGCTGAAAACAGTGAGGTTGTACTTTCATCTTTCTGCTCACAATAGGTTTCCCACTAGTTCTTGATGTGGGGGGCGGCTTTGAGAAGAGAAAAATTAATCTTTTCTCAGTTGAAAAAATCATGAACATAAACATATCCTTCTAGTAGATTCAACCATTTATCTACTGCATCTGCATCTATTTGGCCCTGAAATATGGGAATGTTAAAGTTTACTTGTACCTTAAAAAGTGTGGAGCCTCCAGAGTGGTTGTTGGATGTGGATGCATCGCTGGTAGGCAATTGTTGAAGGATCTAGGCAAAGTTATCCATCATCGAGTTCCTTTGTTTCTCGAGGGCCTCCTCGAGCAATATTTTGATAGGATCTCATGCTTCCTCGTCTTTATTTTCTTCCCCCATGGGAGGCTGTCGGGATTCTCGTCTTGCAAAGGTTCAACCAGTTCGAGCCCTAACTCCTTATATCCCAACCTCGTTGGGGACATGCAAAGAAAAATAGAGAAAGAGTAGACTGCTCCGATACCACTGATCCGAATTTAAATAGGAATGCAAAAAATTACAAATATAAACATAAATAAAGAGATGCAGTGAAAATAACACTATCTTTCAATAATATCAAAAAATGAATATGCTTACAAACAAAATGGAAATGAGACTAGCTCAAGCGATGGTAGCTTAGCTCTAAGAAGAGATGTGGTGGCTACATGCCTCTGAATTAAGTTACAATGAGGCTCAAGGGCCTTTTTATTATTGAACAATAAGAGAAAACCCTAAACAACCAGAACCCTAATCCGAGGAGATGTAATACCAAGAGTTTATGGGCCCCGTTGGGGTTAGTTGGGAAGCCAACTTCCCGAGCTCGTAACTTGGTCATATTATCTCCATTTGACGTGCATGATACCTCATTGGAAAGATCTCTCCAAGAAATACAACTACAAATGTGATTTTAATGAACTTCTTTAGAGGAATATTGCCAAAAAAATGTCGTTTAGGGCCTCAAAACGGCTCTGGAAGTTCAGGACCCGAAAACCTGCTAAAAATAGTAAGTTGTGCTACAATTAAGGAAACTGAAAAAATGAAAGAAACAATGATAGGGTTCTAGATGGAATAGGCGGGTGGCTAACAATATCCACCTGAATCATTGGTACTATGCTATGATGTCCCCAAACTGCTTAATGGTGTCTTCTTGATAGTGGAATCTTACCTCCATAGCTTTTGGGTATATGGTCTTGAAACCTGTGTCCATCTCATCCTGAAGCATGTGCAGCATGGTGTAGACCATGACAGGACCAATGCTTTCAGTAGTCTCTCTTGAAGAAAATCTCTTTAGTGCCATGGTACAATGACTGTTCGAGAGAAGTTCTTCATGCGTGTGGTACCTGTGGGACAGAAGGACACTCATGGAAAGAAAACATTATCTCTTACAAATCTAACTTCAGCATGATCAAGCAGAAACCAGGGCATTTGATGAGAGGAATTATGCAATTTTGACTGACAAGGGAGACTGACTGACTGTGGGAACTACGTACTATGCAGTCCCAATAGTCAGTGTGGAAGCTTGATGACTATAACTGTGCAATGTGCAATTCAATTTGTGTCAGGTCCTGGGAGAGAGTGTGCATTACATAGTCTCAGTGACCAAGCTAGGAGACTGGCTCCTAAAAATGTGCAGTGCACACTTAGAGCCAACATTGAATAGGTTTTGCACAATTTTATAAGCCAAGGCAGAGGCCTCGAGCTCCCAAATTCCAAAGTGCATGCAGTGAAGTGTGAGATTTGGGCAGGGGGAGCCTATATTGAGAGTGTGAAAACAAGAATATATGAAGGATGATGTAAGAATGAGTGAAAATCTGACTAGGTCTAGGTGTATGGATGTAAAACAAGTGCAGCAAAGGATCAAACTAAAGGAACAGGAGGCATGTGAAGGGAGTTTTCGCACGACAACTGTTGGTGCAAAAACAAGAAAAATAATGTGACGCTTGGGGAAGGAAATGTATAACTTGAAACAACACTTCTACAAGCTAAAAAAAGTTAAAAAACCAATGGTCACTCAACAAAATGAGTGAAACAACACTCTCACAAGATAAACAAAAAACAAAAGTGACAGAAAAGAAACAAAAGGCGATAAAAGAAAAACTCACCTTGAAAAGTGATTACAATGCTTCAAAGGCTCTTTGATCTCCTATGGAAGCTAGAGCTTTATGATCGAATGCATAAGTGAGCTCTAGAGGTGTTCATTACATAGATTCAAGGAAAATGGAGTTCATGTCTTCTATGCTTGAGATCAAGGACAACAACGACACTTGGCAGAAACTTCTAAAGATGGAAATGTGTCACCTGTGAGAAACTAATAATAGATCCCTACTTCCTAGGGATTATTTTCCTCTTAGCTTCTTTCTTTTCAGGAAAACTGCCATGCGCTGCCTGGAAATATTTCGTAGCTCTGAGAAGGATCGAGAAACTCTCTGGTTCATGCACTGAGCAGTTTCTGAGCACAATACTTTTTGTGCAATTTGTGGGCTGAGTGGCTTTGGGCTGCCTCTCAGGCTCTACGCAATTTCCTAGCTAAAGGCATGCTATCAACTAGCTCTGTGCAATTCTAGAGCCGAAGGCTCGCTTGTTGGCTTAGACTATGTAATTCTTGGGAGTGAGGATGGTTGCCCTAAAGGTTTGCACAATTCACTAAGGCAAGTCTAGAACCAGGTTGAAACCATGTCAAGAGATCAGACTGTGGATTAGATAATAAACCAAGTGAGAAAACACAAGCTAAAATGCAAAATATAAAGCTCAATGAAAGCACAAGTACCTAGGTTAGTGCGAGATAAGCTGTTGGGATTTTAGGAGGGAGGCTCCAAAATGAAGCGTAGGCAAAAATTGGAGGGTGGTTGTAGCCACAACAAAAAATGGGTTATGAAGAATTATGATAAGTTGGTTGTTTGTCCCAAAAATAATCAATTTGGAAAAAAATCTAGTGTAAAAATGTTAATCCAAAGATCAATGATTTATGTTGGACATTAGCCCATAAAAAGCCCATAACTATTGAGAACCTTTGAAAACGAGGAATACAAGGGCCTTTAATATACACCCTATGCAAACAGTTTCAAGAATCAATTGATCATATTTTTCTTCACTACTCATTGACTAAGCTAGTAAGGTGACTTTCTCCCCCTTGCACAATAGGTTTCATTAGCCCTATGATCTTCAGATGTTCTTTTCGTCTTGGACCAAATTCTATAGTGGTTCTTTTATAAGAAAATCCAAATGTAAATGGTATTGGGAATCCATCCCTAAGTTCTTATGCTAGAAAATATGGATGGAAAGGAACTGGGCCGCTTTTGACAATCTTAGTGTTCATATGCATTGCTATCATTTTTGAAACACGTGACAAGGCTGATTTGTAATAATGGTTGGAAACAGATTGTACGAGTTTGATCAAGCCTGAACACCCTTTGGAACAACTTTTACCCCCCACAATTGACTCTCGACCTCAACCTCTCCCCTTAAGGTTTGAACCTAAAGCTTGAGAGGAAATAAACCACACAATCCAAATAGTTTTTACCTCATGTTATTAAGTAACTAATTATACATATACTCAAAATAAAAGAAAAAATAACTTTTATAAAGAAGATATGATAAAGCATTTAAAATTTAATTTTAAAATTATAAATTATAAAATATTCTTGTATTTACCTTCAATTTATTTACAATTCTTTATAACCATATATCCATTATCACTATATTCAAAACCAAAATAAATATAAGATATTTTTTTATCATCATGTTGAGTTAATTTTAAAGAACACAATATAAAATTATCATTTATCATAATTATTACACTGATAAGCATTTCTTTGTGGGGTTGGGTTGGGTAGATTCAGCCAATCAAAGAGGCCTATTTTGTCTACCTCCCTCGAACTCAAATCTGACATATTACAAATATGTTGCTAGCCATTATTAGAAATCGGCCTTATCACATGGTTCAAACATGATAGAAATGAATATGACCACTAATATTGTCAACGTGGCCCAGCTCCTTGCCAACCATATTTTCTAGCATAAGAACTTAGGGAGGTATTCCCAATACCATTTAGATCTGGATTTTCCTATAAAAGACCCACTATAGAATTTGGTCTAGGAGGAAAAGAACATTTAAAGATCAAAGGGCCAATTAAACCTATTGTGCAAGGGGGAGAAAGCCCCGTTCCATACTAACTTAGTAAATGGGTAGTGAAGAAAAACATGAGAAAGTTATTCTTCAAATTGTTTACATAGGGGGAATCTCAAAGGCCCTTGTATTCCTCATTTTTGGAGCTTCTCAACAATAAGGGGATTTTTATGGGCCAATGTCAAACAAAAAGCATTAATCTTTGGATTAAAATTATTGAACCATAATGTTTTCTATATTGTTGATTTTGGGGGAATATAGCTAGCATATAACAGTGATTCATAGCCCCTTTTAATTGAATAACATGAATTTTGCTAGCCTAGTTTATCTACCACTTGTTCATTCCAAATAGCACCTCCAACAAGGCATTCTTGTAGGTGTGCCATTGATGGGGATAATTGTCTAGGGATCCCACAGAAGTCCCAACAAATCCAATTTCCATTTGCATCCTACAAGAATATATCTTCTAATAGGGATCTCCTTTGTGCTTCAAGAGCTTCTTTGACAAGTAAGAGGTCCTTAGTTTCCTCCAAAGGAATTTTTCCTATTATTGAGTTTGACCATATACTGATATGTGCAATAATTCCTTCAATCCAATAGGTATTTTTATGGATTAATGAGGCCACTGATGACATTAGTTTCCATACTATCAATCTAGATCAGGTGGACTACAGTTGTTTGAGGTTCTTATCATTTGTTTGTTGTTTATATTTGGCTTTTCGAACCTTTTACCATTAGTATTTAGGATGAGTAATGAAATGTTAGGCCAAATTTACTCCCATTACTTGGTTCACGACAATGGGATCAGGAATTTCTAGTCCCTCACGAAGTTTGGGAGCACGAACTATGGCCCAACTTATCAAGTGGAATTTTTTTGTACTGCCCCCCACACCCTTCCTAGAGGAAATTTTGTATTTCTATATCCAATTGGTGTAGAATAGCCTGGGGTGCCAGGAAATTAGAGAATTGTTAAGAAGGAGGGAAGATAATACTACTTCTATTAACACAATACAACCAATTAAATTGATCCATTACGTACCCCAAGCCTCGAATTTCCCTTTGAATTTATAGAGAACTCCCATCCATGCAAGTGGTGAGTGTGCTTTATGGAAAATAAGGATTCCCAAGTACTTGAATACTTTCCAATTTTCCACAGGTTTAAAGCCAAAGATCTCATTGATTTGATGATGTTTAACTGTTGAAATGTTCCAAAATTAGATTTGACATTTTATGTGTTCATTTGCCTACCAGATTATAGGATAAATTGGTGTAAAATCTTCTTGAATCTTTTAGAAATGATTACTGATGCACCTCCAAGGAGGAGGATGTAATTTAAAAATTATGAGTGGTTCAGACTTTTAATTCCTCTGACATATTTGATTCTCTGTAGGTACTTCATCTTTTGCTCATAATTCAATTGGTATCTAAGGGTGTGAGTCATAATTATATATATGAACAGAGATAGGGGACATCCCTACCTAAGTCCTATAGCTTCCTTGAAGAAACCAACTGGTCTTCCATTCACTGGAGGAACATAATCAGGTGATAAATATTTAGCTCAAAAATAAAAGTTCTCAAAATCACTCAAAACCTAAATGACTGTGTCCGTCTCAGCAATACAATCCCAACGCAACTTGTTTCACTCAAAACAGAGCTCATATGAGTAAGATATTGCGTTCTGTCTGCTTTTCCAAATAGAGTAATTAAAAAAAAAGGTGCAACCACTGCACAGTCAGTAGTCCATACTACTAATGTGGTAGGTGATTGTACAAGTTAAAGGTTTGGTCAACGGCCAGTGAGGTCATGCCAAGTGGCACATTTCGGTTGGTCGACAATTTGGTGAGTTGGTGTGATTTCATTGGACGGAGGAGGACCAATGAGAAGGAGACATGTAGCAAGCCCAGAGGCTGCCACATGTCCTCCCCAAAGCCCTGGCAGAATTGACGCGTAATGACAAAATTATATTAGCAGGTTGGCGGAGTCGAACCCGAGACCTCTCCTGCACAAGCCCAAATTATTACTGCTATGCCATGATGATGGTTCTTAACATACAATGGTTGCCAATTGTAATTTTTATGTTTAACCATGGTGGTTGGGGGCGGAGAGGGCGAGCCCCCTCCACATGTGACCACTACCACAAAACTAAAGCCCAACAGTTAGCGCTAACCACATGATTTATGTGCTAACTACAAATTAATGCTAAATAAACCTTTCTTATCCATTAATTAAAGCATAGTTAACTTGGTGGGTCTGATAAATTTTTCTTTTTTCCAAATTTGGTGGGATTAACTGGAGTTCCTCTAGTTTTGGTGGAGTTTGCCTAGGGAAACTAACTTTTGCAATTTTCGACCAATTGGGGCTCAAAAAAAGTCATTCCTAGATTATTTTGATGTTCTAAGCACATTGAAGTAGGTTCTAAGAGCAATAGAGCATTGTAAACAACACTTTTTTTTCCATTTTGCACTAATACATAGAACCAAGCCATGGAAGCTGGACCAAGGAGATGTAGCCTAGGAGGGGTGAACTCCTTCATCAAAACAATGTGTTAAGTGTTCATTTTGATGGTTTGTTGTATATTTGATTGTTGTTGTTCAACACTTTATTTACATGTTATTTTGCTCATGAATTTGACATAAAACTTGACAAATTTACCTGTTACATTCACAGACACCATAAAGGAAACCTATGCACATAAAGAAAATTATGAGCACTTGTTTTTAATTCTGAAGTTGAAATTAGCACAGTAAAACTAACATTCAACAACATATCAAGTCAGTATCAAAGCAAAGGTTATTTTCTTGATTGCTTGATTTTTGTGCAAGTATGGTTTTAATGGTTATAAATTTGTGATGCTTACAAGGTTAACGTTGCAGAGAGGAGACTCTAGTTGCAAATCCTAAGGTAATGCCTAGAAGAAGGAGAGTGACAAGGCAACAATCTCTACCCAAAGTTTCAATCCCAACTGCACTTGAAGCACCTCAAGTTTTTGTAGGTTTTAACCCCGTACAGAAATTACCTGCATACGAATTCTAAATCACAGGAAAAATAAAAATGCGAGAGCATAACACATAAAACACATATACAC
>APFE030493878.1:116927-131068 GCA_000404065.3 Pinus taeda | reverse complement strand
TTGAAGAATACTGCAGATGCATTGACAAAATTTGTGAGCTCTGAGAAGTTCTCTTGGTGTAGAGAAACAATGGGTGTTTCAGGGCTGGAAAAGTGACTAAGCTCCCCTGTGGCCCCCTGTGGAAAGAAAACAACAAGTGGGATATTGTTGGGTTGTGTTATATTCTTTCCACGACTAACCTACCTATGGTTTTACGGTCCATGGTTTTGGACGCGACTGGTTTCGGTCCATGGTATTGGATGCTTCGGCATGTATAAATATGTATTGTAACATTGAAAGGAATATAATGAAAAATCAAGCTGGTAGTCCTGGTTTTGAGATCCAGTGGGAAATCTCTGTGTATATGTGTTTTATGTGTTATGCTCTCGCATTTTTATTTTTCCTGTGATTTAGAATTCGTATGCAGGTAATTTCTGTACGGGGTTAAAACCTACAACGAAATGGCTCCCATCCAGTTCTTCAGCTTTCGCTTCCACCTGTTTGAATTTTTCTACTATGTACGCTCCAATAGTGAGAGGGAAAGGCAGCCAAGGTTTCTTCTTACCTTTGTTCAACAAATTCGAGAAACCCTGTGTCATCTAGTAGCAGACCTCTTGTATAAGAGTCCTATCTATGACGAACTTGGGTAGAGCGTGTGGAGCTTTATGAGTCGATAGGGAACCAATGAGCTACTTTAACCACAGTCCTCATGGCTCTCTTTGACATACAAGTTGGATCTTCCCCGAACAGCAGTTGGTATAATGGGATGATAAATGTTTTAGATATTATATCCAATGTGGCTCTATAAGTTATGTCCCAGAAGACATTGTAGTGGTAGTGGATGGGTTGTGATACTGATCAGTCCCAATTGTAGCTCCAGTGCTAAAAGAGGCACCTTAAACAGACAGCATCAAGGAGGTATGAAGACATATAGAATTATGGAGGTTTCTCAAGGGGTGGGCTTTGGGCGGTGGCTATGTTGGTCCTCAAGGATGATGACAGGATGCTCATCCAATTAAAAATAATTCCCTAAGTGTCAACAACATACATGAGTGGGACCCACGTGCCATAAAACACATCACAGTCTACCTTTCCATATAGTCGGCACATCATTGTAGTGATTAACTAATATACTCTACATAGCCCTTCTATCTTGTAGGCCCGGTCTATCTTGACCCGGAATTTCACAGGTTCTTTTCACCAATCCCTAAAGATGTCTTTTGTCGGGTAGTGAATCTGGACAACCACTTGGTGTTAAAAATCTATTGCTTCTCAAGCAATTCTTAGTAGGCATTGATGTTTTTCGAAGCGATGGTCGCTATAGGTGCTCCATCATGACCCCTAATCATCCAGCCATGTGTGCTTGTACACTGCAAGAGCCATTTGATAATCTCAAGGAACGAGAATACTGGTGGATGAGTTGCTACTTTATGTAATCTTGACCTTTTGACGTTGATATAGACTTGGAATTCCTCCTACGTTTCCGGGATATCCCTCTTAGCAAATTCTTCGTACATGTCATACCAAGATAGCTTGCTAGTTTTATTTATGTTGCAAGTCGTTTCTGTAAAGATAGGTGGATTTTCGTCTAGATCGGTTTCCCATGCCCCACTTCCTTAGGTGCCTTGAGTTGTTTTAGTAGTCGGGTGACCCACCTCGTCTTCAAAAGAAGAAATGGATATGCACTCAAGCTCTACGTCATGTGGCATGTCAAAAACACAATCCCACGATGAGAGAGAGGGCACGACAATAAATTAAAACACAATAAAATGAAAACTTATCTGGTGAAAGGAAGTTCATGGGGATGAGCGAGTCACACGGTATCTGATGTTAAAAATGAGATTGTGCAACTGAGGTCAAGGGTCAGGCACAACTGCAAGGTCGCCATGCGCAAAATTACATTGCAGATTGCACAATGGGTGGTGGTCGCAGGTCGCAAATGTTAGGAGGTCGCGGGAAAGAGGAATCGCGAAGTTGCAGAGTCACGAAGTCATGAGGGGGAGGGTATCGCGACCGCAGGGTGTGTGACTATGGCTCAAATTGGCTTAGAGAAGGCCCTAAATGACTTCAGGAAACCAGGATTACTATCAGAAGGATGGAGCTTCGGGTTCTTGATCTAATGAGGGGGATCAAATGCAAGACAAACCTGAAACTCTGACTGGAGGAACAAGGAAAGGCTAGGGTAATTTATGAAGCACAAACGGACAGGAAATCTAACTAAAGGGCTAAACCCCAGGGTGAGAGGTCATGAGGTGAAGTCAGTGACATTTGGAAGAAAATAATCATTGCAGGAGGGAGGACCATTACTTACTAGAGTTGAATGCCTGTGCAAAATCAGGTCAGAGGGATTTCTAGCTCCCAGTGCGACCAATAGAGCTTTTCCAAATGCGACTAGGGTGCCCTCCTATTTATAAAACAATTGCACATGTGGAGGTCACGAGGGTCGGGAATGCAGATATTGCAACCTTACGACTCGCAGGTCGCGAAGTCACATGAGTCACGAGGTCTGGTTGGAATGTGTGAATAGGCAGTGCGACCTTGCGAGTCGTGGAGTCTCATACTCGCACAAGTGATTAATGGTAATTAAGGTGACTTTGCGACTTTGAAACTTTCTGACTCAAAGTTCACGGGGTCTAGAGGTCGCAGGACAGTTGGGTGGTTGAAAGTGAAACTATGCGACCTTACAACCCGCAAGTCGCCGTGGTCACAAGGGTTGTCGTGGTCGTGAGTACAAGCGATATTCGCATTCCAACTATGTGACCCTGTCTATCTCATGAACTGGAAACTTAGATTAACTTAGTCAAAAACTTGGATTTTCTTCAAGTTGTCAACACTGAAGAACCTTCAAGCAGGACCTCATGGGGCCGAATCTTAGGCTTGATGTAGGAGCTCCAAAAATTTAATGGTTACCTGGATTGTTTGGAGGTGTTGTCACAATAGCTACAACAATTGGCAATTCCCTGGAATAACCCAGGATCTCTGGCATTTATGGACCTCGCTTAAGGGGACTTGAGTAAATATCCTTTCATTGGGATGCAAGTCCCACTGATGGTATTCTAGGTCCCCCTTTCGAACTTGGTCATTTGTCCTGATTGTCTTGACATTATCTTTACACACGCAATAGGGTGCCACCTCCTGATTCCTTGGGCCCAAAAAGGGAAACTAAAGTTACAGCATGAGTTTTAAAGTATTCCCAGCATTGTGGTCATGGTAATCTGGTGTTTCTCCACTATCAACGAGCCTGGACAGTACCTCGGTGGAGTCACTACCTAGAAATCGCAAACATTTCTCTGTTGCCAATGAGCCTGGTTAGAAACCCAACGGAGTCATTGCTTCACCTCTTTGTGCAGGAAGCCTTTCTCAGTCTTTTAGCCCTTATCATGAAAAGGTGTAGGTGCTCATGAGCACTTATTTTGCTTATGCATATATGCACTTATTTAATGAAGGCTTTAAAACATGGGTGGACGAGAGATCCTGACTTATTTGACTTGTAAAGAGGTTGTTTCTAGATTTTCAGAGTCCTTATTGTTTTCCTGGGATATGCGTATACTCATTGCTGGTTTCTTCAGTTCCTCTTTTGTTCTTAGGACTCAATTGAACTAGGACGACTTCAAGAATTTTGACCATGTGAGCAGTGGGGATAGACCGACATGGGTGTGAATGAGTACATGTGTATGCCATCGAGTTCCCCATCGTTACCAATCCTTCTTACTATATTATTTTCGTGACTTAAGCTCTGGTCCATTAACGGATCCAAAGAGAATATGAGGGATCCAAAGTGTAGGGTTGTTTTAACTTTAACTTGCCATCTCTACTTTATTCCAAAAGACAACAGTTAAACTAGCAATGGAAACTAACTGATAATAAATGACAACTATCTATGAAGACAATGGTAGACTATAGTACAAGGTGGGACTAGCAACTTTGGGTTGCTAGGTGAAGTAATGTTTGAGCTCGTGGTTATTCACTGGAAGGGGTTCCACTCGTCCTCCCATGGTTTGTAATTTGAAAGTGTGATGACCATTTTTTCTACAATCTGGAATGGACCTACCCACAAAGCTTGAACTTTTGTGTGTTTTTCTTTGTCCTCGTGAGCCCCGTCCCATTGAGCACAAGGTCCCCTACCTCAAATTTGTGGGACCCTGCGGATTTCCTATCGAACCATCTTTTGATTCGACCTTGGTGAATGGCAAACTTCTCCTTAGTTTTGAATCTTTCTTCCTCTTGTTTTACCAAGGTATCGATCTGACTTTATATAGATGGGAAAGGGGTGCCTTCTGATTCTTGGGCAGGAGATACAGATTGGGGTGCAGGATTGCTTCTTTCTCGTAGACTAGGAAATACAGAGATGTGCTTATTGAGTTTTTGGGAGTGACCCGGCCAGCTCAAAGAGAGTTACTGAGGGCATTGTGCCAATTCTTTTGCTGCGAGAGCATGGTTTTCTTGATAATACGAATGAGGTTCTTGTTGGTTGATTCTGCCAAGCCGTTTCCTTGGGGATAGTAATTAGCCGAATGTTTTAACACTATTCTATTTTCTAGGGCGAAATCATAGAATTTCAAAGATGAGAAGTAAGTAGCGTTATCAAAAACAAGGGAGGTTGGAACGTCGAACCCAGCCATCATGTACTACTTGATAACATATATTACCTCATCATCGTTAACTTTTTGTAATGGGATTGCTTCTACCCATCGGGTGAAATAGTTGGTGGTCGTGAGTATGTACCTATGCTTCTTTGACGAGTTAGGGATGATCTCGCCTATGATTTCCAGACCCCATTGTTGAAAAGGTTCCTCAACTGTTGTGGGTTGCAGGGGAGCAGATGACCTTTCCTGCCTTCTTGCATGCTTTTGGTAGATCGGACGCTTTCGTACATAGGCATGAGCATCTTTGAATAGAGTGGGCTAGTAGAAACCTGCCTGCATAACCTTGTGCGTCGTGGTGTTGCCCACATAATGACCTCCTGTCAGACCGTCATGTAGATCTTTCAGCACCCGTTGGGCTTCATTGTATTCTAGACATCTTAGCAACACACCAAGGTGATGCTTCCTGAAAAGGTTCCCCTGGACCATCTGATATGAGGTTGCCTTAAGTCTGATGGCTCTTCTCTATTTAGCGAACATTGCTTCAGGTAAAGTCCCATGTATTAGGTATTGTTTTAAATTGGCATACCATGATGAGGAGTCGTGTGAGTCGAGGAATTCATTGTGGTACATTTCAATCTCGTGCTCCCATCCTTCTATTTCCTAGGCCAGTCGATCGGATTTCGTGTCCTGAAGACCCATGGCCTTGGCAGCCAGTTTACAAAAACCATGCCCTTTTACAATGTGGGAGGGCTTAAATTCTAAATCATATTCTTGGAGGGATTTCATCCAATTGGCTCTTCTCTCCCCCAACTCTTGTTGTACAAAGAGGGATCTGACAACAGGATGGGGAACCATCACGGTGACATTATTCTTCAAGATGTAGGGCCTGAATTGTTTCACTACTTTGTAGACATCATAGGCCTGCTTATCAATGTCTAGGTAATTTAGCTTTGCCCCTTGGAGTCCTATACTCATGAATGATATAGGACATGCGTCATGATCACAGTCCTTTTGGGTAAGGACTGAAGCCAGTGATGAATCTGAAGCAAAAGTGTATAAGATAAAATCTTTGCTGAAATCGGGGCTTGAGAGGGAAGGTGCCTCTGTGATAGCTGCCTTAATCTGATCAAAAGATTCCTTTTCTTCCCAATCCCATTTGAAAATTGTATCTTTCTTTATCATGTTTTGTAGAGGTTTGGCAATTTATGCAAAATATGAAATAAACTTGTGCAAGAAATTAATTTTGCCAAGGAAAGATTGCATACCTTTCTTGATGTTTGGCTGAGGTATTCGTGCTATGGCTTTCACGCGGTCAAGGTCAACAGTGATCCCTTTCTTCGTGATGATGTGGCCCAGTAGGTTGCCTTTTGAAACTACAAATATGCTCTTCTTAGGGTTGAGAGAGATCCTGTATTTTCAGCATCTTTCAAAAATTTGTTTCAAGTGTTGGAGATAATCACTTCCTCTTTTTGAAAAAACGGTGACGTTGTCTAGGTATATCACCACACTCTGACCCATTAACCCTCGAAAAGCGATATCCATAGCTCTCTGGAAAGTTTCCCCAACATTTATGAGTCTAAATGGCATACAATGAAAAGTGAATTTTCCCCACTTGGTTTGAAATTTTGTCTTAATTATGTATGGTTTTGACACCAAGACCTGATTGTAACCAGAGAATCCATCCAGTAGAGGAAATACCTTGGCTCCTGAGACAATTTGAAATATTTTCCCCATGGATGGAATAGGGTAGTTATCTTTGTCCGACACCCGATTAAGGTTCCAGAAATTGACGCATAAGCATATTTCTCCAAATTTTTTTCTTACTGGCACTAGGTTAGATACCCATGTTGAGTGCCTGACTTTGAAAATAATGCGGGCATCCAACAATTTCTTTAACTCCTTTTGTATGAGGGGTTCTAAGGTGGGATGCACCTTCCTCAGTTTCTGCTAAAATGGTTTGACCCCCTCTCTGGTAGGAATAACATGCTGAATAATCTGAGTATCATACGCCTTCAGGTCATCATAAGTACAAGCAAAGACATCACGGTACTTTTGAAATAAATTGATGAAAGCTTGTCTTTCCTCTGGGGTGCACTCTGTTTCTAAGTTAAAATATCTGGGATCAAACTCGGTCTCGAGATTGATTTTCCCATGCAAGAGAGTGGAACTATGTGTCTTGGCATTTAGCGGACCTCTGAAACAATTTTGAAGGTCGAACAATTTTTCCAATGACACCACCCCTTCCGGTAAGGTATTTCCTTTCCAGGAATCCACCTCATCTTGTAATGATTTCTCATGTTCCTCTTCATCGATAGCCACATCTTTGAATACTTCCGCATTTTCCATAAATTCCAAAATCTGTTAGTCATCATTGAACACGTGCAATTTAGTTACATTTTCTGGTACTTCTGGTTTATACATAATTTCAATAGAAAAGCCATCTCTAAGGGGTGTGAACCTAGCTGTAGCATTAGCTAGAGTATCAGTAGCAGCATTGTTAAACATAGGAATAGACATGATATTGAAATCTTTAAAAGTATTTATGAGACGCCATACCTCTTGTTGGTAGTTCTTTAGATGCAGAGACAAACAATGGATGTTATTGTGTACCTGTCTCATAATGATTTCCAAATTCCCAATGACTTTTAAGCAGCCTTCTCTTAAGTTGATAGCCTTTTTTATGTCGAGCACCAATGCCTCATATACAGCATTGTTGTTGGTACATTTTAATTCTAACCTACCTGAGATCAAAAATCTATCTCCTTTGGGATTTAGCAGGACGCATCCAGCCCCTGCTCCATCGTGGGTTTTTGAACTGTCATAGTACAGCGTCCAAGTCTCTGTGTTGGGGGAAGGTAAACCTGACATATGTAAGTTTAAGGAAAAAATTGCATCATCGCAGCTCGAGGTTTGCATGGGGATTTCAATCTAGGCATCCAGGGAAACGGTTGAGGTCTGAGGCTGATAGCACCTGAATGAAGATTCGAGGAGGCATACTCGTAGATCTTGTTGTGCATAACTAATTGGTTAGTTAGAGCTTTCAAGGTTGGTAATAGTATGTTTCATACAAGGCTCACTATTTACCCTGATATGGTTATTCCTTCCTTTGTAAGGTAGCCATAAGTGAGACCAATATGTGGCAAAGCAGCCCTGCAACTTGCAAAACCAATCTCTGTTGAGAAGAAGACCGTAAGATTTTGGGATGTCTACGATGATTATGTCAATGCACTGGTGCACTCAGGAATCAGAAGATAACCGAATGATGACATTATTTAATTCTCCTATGTCTAGGAGTTGAGGCTTGTCAAGTTGGATAGTTTTGGCATCGGTTTTCTTTAGTTGAATATTCATTTTCTTGCATACCGGCCAGGGCATAACGTTGGTTGATGTGCCGGAGTCGATGAGGCAGTTGTGGATGTTGAAATTAAACATTTCAAAGGTTAAGAGGAATGGGGGAGTTGATCCTCTCAAGTTGGTGTTGGTGGCATTTACTATAGCTTGGAGGTCAACCACAGCTGGGGATCAGCCTACGGGATTTCCCTTGTTTGATGCGGCAGGTTTAACAGGGGTAGAGGAGAAAGTGAAGGCTTTAGCTATTAGCTCACGCTGAGCTGTCAATTTGCACAACTTGAATAATGAGATGTTAGCTCACGTTTTCTTTAAATATTCAAAGATATTGTAATCTAACTCCGCGGGTAAAGATTCTGGCATTATGTGTGGTTCTGTCACAATAGTCTTAGTACTAACCCCTTTGAATGCATTTGTAGGTGTGGAGGAGTTTTTTTTCGTGCTAGTAGGTGATTTTTTTGGGTATAGATCATCTGTTTCTCTGGGTGAGGAGGAAGATGGTTGAATGGTATCGGTCGGGGGCAATATCCTACACAACAAAGCCTTATTCTTGTCTTCTAGGGAAGGGTCCGCTATCTCGCCTTTACTCCTAATGTTGTAAATTTTGGGGAGGCTTTTGGGGAGCCTCCCTGACAAAGGCTTCTTGTGTAGTGCACACGTCTCCTCTCCAGTGGATCTTGAAAGTTAACATAGCAGACAGGGAATCCTCACCAAGGGGGGAATCATATTCTCCCTATTAGTCAGTTTTCTCTTCTGCTTCCCCGATGGTCTAGTCTTCTAACAATTGGGTGACAACGGTGGTCATATTATGAATCCATTGCGAGCAAGCTTTTTCGGAGTGTGAAGCGTAATGGAAAGTGCAGAAGTTATCTTTGCCTAACTCTTCTATGTTGAAGGTCAAGCTAGGGTATTGTGAAACCTTAGGAGGGAAATTATTGGTCTTCCAGAAAAAGGGCTTAGTGGGCTTGGACCCTCCCGAAGCATCACTGGTTCTTCGCTTTAGCTCAGATACTTCATTCGTTAGCTATTTTAGAGATTTGGTTAGTCCTTCAAAATCGAAGGGGTCTTTGTCTTTATCGGCCATTTTACTTGAGGAAGCCTGGTTTTTCTTACCAAAGGACTTTGGGTCTTCTCATGACTCATGCTCCAAGGCGCCGATCGAAAGAATATCCTTTTCGACCTTGAGTGTCACGGAAAAAATTTCTACCAGAGTGAGCTTTGCTTCGTGCTTAATGAATACATGTCCCACGACAAGGCCCTTGTGTAATAGTCGATCGTGATGGAATCATCAAGGGATACATCCATGGGGAACTTGTTCATAATAGTGGTGACACGTTGATTAAAATCTTTTACCTTCTCCTTCTTATGGCATTTCAACTTGTTGATCTCGGTGAGGAGCATGGAAGGTGTCTTATCTTCTGAAAATTTATCCAGAAAAGATTTTCAGAACTCATCCCACGTTTGAATGGAGGCGACGGGTAGCACCCGATACCAAGTGACCGCTTTATTTTCAATGGTATGCGGGAATAAGTGGCATGCTACATCATCAAACTGGACCTTCATGATTTACAAAGATAAATAGAAATTGACAATGTGGTCATCAGCTAAGGTCCCTTTCTCTAGCTCGAACATTGGGAGGTCCTTCTCAGAATGCCGAGGCATCTCATGAAGGAGGCCTCTAAGGTTTAAAGGGGATTGTTCCATCCAAGCCAGTGGCGAGGGATGACGGTTTTCTCTAGGGTTGAAAAGGAGGCGATCATCATTTCCTTTTGATTCATTGTCTATACCTAACCTGCCGCTGGTGCGAGGGGGGTGTCTGGCTTCTTCTCTCAGGACTTTGAGATGTCCTAGGTCTCTTGTGTTTCTCACATTCCAGTTGTCTCTTAGGTTTCTAAGGAGACGTTGATTGTTGTGTAAGTTTATGCAGCCTCTAAGATAGTCCCCGGCTCCTTGTCCCAAGATCTCATGAGTGCCCTTGGTGAGAGGCTGATTATTGACAAGGGTTTCCTCAGTGATTCGTCGGTTGTTCCAGTGAAGGTATTATTAGGCTCCTCTTCTTCATATTCAGTCTGGATTTCCAACCCTTCGATAGATAATATTTTGACAGCGTCCGCATGGTCATCCAGGGTTAAGCCAATTAATTGCGATATGGAGTTAACTAGGATGCCCTGAGGTGTATGTTGAAGGTTGGAAGTGCGAGAGTTGGATAGGGAGTTAGTGGTCGCAATACATCTTAAACCCCTGATGAATTGGCATGTGATAGGGCACAGAGCCCTAGTTGTTCATTAGTGATTTCATACATGGGAATTTCCTCTCCTCCAGGGGTGTCTTCAAGGAGGGGAATATGAGGTTCTTCCTGAAGAGATTTTGTGAAGGGTGGTCCGAAAGGAGGATTATACCATACCTCATGGGGTGTGGGAGGTCGAGGTTGATTAATTCCTTGATGGGAAGCATCTGTGTGAGGAGGTATTTTAGTGCTTGTCATGGCCCTCCTTCTAGCACCAAATCCGTTGATGGGCTGAAATTTTCCACCAACAGTCAAGAGGATCTCTCCGGTGTAGGTTCCCAACTAGAACCTGCACCGTGTGTATTGGAGATTCCTTTCAGTATGTAGGCCCAGCTGTCGTTTAGTTTTGTTGAGCTAGCTTCAGATGGAGATATGATATAAACTTAATAGAATGTATGAGCTTTAATAAACACAAGAGAGTAATTGACAAATATCTTGTACCATTTACATACCATGAATAGCAAAAGGTAAACCACACAATCTCACATAAATTTACTGTTAGAAATATTTTATATAAGACTTGTGCATACTAGATAAATAATGCTTAACAATTGCAAAATCAGTTTACAACAATCAACCATTTATCAGCATACATAACTGTGCAGTCAAAAAATAGATTATACTAATACCTAAAGAAATAGTTCAATGGCATGAGTATAAAGTGAGTACACCAAATACCATTCATATGTATCAAAACTAGATTTGGAGTGTGAAACAGCATGTGGCGTGACCGAGCATCAACTAGCTTTCAGGAAAATTCGATCCTTTAAGTGAGAAAAATACTCATGGCACAAGCACATAGATATTTGAAGCATTCAATAGTGAAAACGTACAATTAACTCTTGTATTGACTAGAAGGACAAAATTTCTCTCAAGCAATATGTCTATAAATCTCCAAAATAGTCCTCAACAAAAAGACTTTACAAATGAGGTGTGAGGTTGCATTTATAGGATGAGAGAGACCTTTGGTCTACTCTTGACTCTTGGACTTCCTAGTGACCTTTCACCAACAAAATGACTCTTGGCATTCTATGTGACCTTTCGCGTTCATAGATTATTATGTGCTATCATAGTGCACAAAAGAAAAATGACTATTATCCTAGTTGACTGATCTACAGATGGCAAGTTCCCAAATGTTGAGCCAGAGATTTTCTGTCAGTTAAGTGTGCCATATGTTGTATTCTATTGCAATGGGAGAGATTTTTGGTTGGCCTTCATCATGTCGGTGTAAGCACTCCAATGCGTCCAGGATAAGGGTATTTCTCTTGGCATGTATATGATTGTTCAAGGTACCCAACTTGGTGTAGAGCCTCACTGGTTCTACGATGTAACACTTGATATTTTCTCATGAGATTGGCATATCTCTTGTGCGGGCAACTTGTCTATATGTCTCCATGAATACTTGCACCTCATTGTTGATCTCCTCATGGTTTATTACCTGTCCAATTTCTCCTATAGAAGGGGACCCATGCAGTTGGATCACTAATTCCAAACTGTGGAACAATTGTCTGTTGGAAACCAACACCCTCTCCGCATCTTTGGCCAGTTTTTCTTTGGACTGCAATTTGATACGAGGTTGGACCCTGGAATTCTGCATAGCGATCCAGTCTTTCCTAGGAACTACTACCAGGGCTTCGTGGTACTTTTCAGACCACTCATGTATTCTATCTAAGGAATTCATGGCCTCTTTGAGCATGGAAACCCTTTATTTTTAGTGAGTTTGAATGGTCACTATGGGAGCTCTAGTGTGGTGCAGTTTTTCCATTTCTTCATACACTATTGCCATAGTCTATCCCAGGATCTTTGTTTCTGAAGTGACTACCGCTTGGGAATCAGCTGATCCTATATGTAACAAGAGGAATGTCGTGTTTTCCTCCTCCATATTTCCCTTCCCTTGTTCTACAAAATTGGCCCTTTGTTCGGATGCGTATAGCCTATTCATTTGGGCTACGTTGTGCTCTATGGCAGTGATGAATGTTGTACCAGTGGAGGCAATCATTTAGGGGTTTGACGTGATATTTGGCATGATATGCATTGTCATAGTTACCAACAATGTGTTAGCTGGGTTTTGGCTACAGGATTTCTTCCTCTCCTGTATAATTTTGAGTTTTACTTCATCAAATGTGATTTTATTCAAATCTAGAACCTCTTCATCTTGATCTTCTGAGATGCCTAGCTCTCGGAGGGGAAGGTGTCCACCAGTGAGGGGAGTAACGGGAGGTATATCCAAAGGAAGAAGCTCACTTTGTCCTGAGCTTGAGTCAACCATCTTAATCATCTCTCCTTGTTCATTTACTACAGCTTCCTACTCCCTGTTTTCCCTAAGCTCCTCCTCATGTTGCCTATTTTCTCTTTCTGCTAGTGCCTGTTTCCTTTCTAGCTCTTCCTCCATGTTCTTCAGTTCTCGTTCTAATATTTTTTCTTCCTCTTATTTTTTATTCGCAGCTTCTTCTGCTTTTCGGCCTCTTCTTCCTTCTTTCTCTCTATCTCATCATGTTCTCTCTTTCCTTCTTCTCGTCGCCTTTTCTTGTCTTCTTGCCTTTTCTTCTTTATCTCATCCTGGCTTTGGCTATCGGATTCTTGTGATTGTTTGCTTTCTAGTTCTCTTCACCTATTTAGCTCTCGCTTCTTTCTTTCCAATTCTGCATTTCTTTGTATGAGCGTAACTTTCATTTCCTCGTTATCGAATAGAGGGTCTTCCACTTCTTTTCCTTTTCACTTCCTTGATGCCTCAGCTCACTTCGTTGTTCTTTCTCTGAGGCTTACATCATCCTAGAAATCATCAAGGAGTTCATCTTCGATGGCTTGCTACTAACTGGGGCTGATCTCCCTTGTGGAGTTATACCAGTTCCTAATTCCATCCTTGAGATCCTTCCTAGTGTGGGCGTAAGACCAACTAAATTTCACCTTCTTATAGTAGGAAGTTATGACTTTCTCGGGGTCATGCGTTCTATAATTCAAGGTCATGAAATGGATCCCCTCCAGTTCTTCAGCTTCTGCTTCCACTTGTTTGAATTTTTCTACTATGTATGCTCCAATAGTGAGAGGGAAAGGCGGCCAAGGTTTCTTCTTACCTTCGTTCAACACCTTCGAGACACCTTGTGTCATCTGGTAGCAGACCTCTCATAGAAGAGTCCTATTTGTGACGAACTTGGGCAAAGCGTGTGGAGCTTTCTGAGTTCCAAACACCCAGATGACCATTCCTTCATTGATAGGGAACCAATGAGCTACTTTAACCATGGTCATCATGGATCTCTTTGACATGCAAGGTGGATCTTCCCCAAATAGCAGTTGGTATAATGGGATGATAAATGTTTCAGATATTATATCGAAAGTGGCTCTACAAGCTGTGTCCCAAAAGACTTTGTAGTGGCAGTGGATGGGTTGGGATATTGATGAGTCCTAATTGCAGCTCTAGTGCTCAAAGTGGCACCTTGAAAAGACATCGTCAAGGATTTATGAAGACATATAGAATTCTAGAGGTTCCTCGAGGGGTGGGCTTTGGGCGGCGGCTATGTTGATCCTCAAGGATGATGACAGTGTTGGCGTTATGACACAGGTTTTGACCCTATGACATAGGTGTTGTCCTTGATGGCAACTCACTCAGATGGCAGATCATAGTTCAGGCTCACAGAATGAAAGAAAAAGAGATATACTCAGATTCCCCTTAACCAAGCCGCGTATACACGCGGGTTAGCCGACCAAAAGGTGCGTATGTGTATACACGCATTTTCACGCAAGGAAATGCGCGTACATGTTGGAGAATTTAGTTTTGGTCCATGGTATTTGGACCATGGTATTTTGGCCCATGGTATTGGTCCAAGGAATCTTGTCTGAAGTGTTGACCCCAAGTAATTGGTCCAAGGTATTGTTTCTAAGTGGTTTTGGACCATGGTATTGAGTAAGGCCTAAGACTATAAAAGGAGGAGGAGATCATTAGG